>PVJA010001997.1:0-67263 GCA_004027025.1 Myocastor coypus | reverse complement strand
TAGGCCAAGTTGCTACCTGCTTGCAGTGCTTTTCAAAAACCTTCTCCAAACTGTTGGTGCACAAGCTGGATGCAGAACATATCCCAAAAGGGAGAGAGAGGCACATGGTCTTCTAAGTTGGGTTGGAAGCATCACTACATATTTTTATTGTTTATCACATTCTTCAAATTATATGTGCTCTCCCCCTCCCAAAAATATTGCTGGTGATGACCAGGAATATAAAATAAATTACTTTTGCCATAGGCCACTGGGTTTATTAGCCTATTTCAAGCTCTTCACATTTTAAAGGACAGGCTGACCTACAGTTGTCTCCTTCCAACTGGCTCTCTCGGCCTCTCTGTGTGTGTGTGTCTCTGTGTGTGTGTCTCTCTCTGTCTCTCTGTCTCTGTATCTCTGTCTCTCTCTGTCTCTCTGTCTCTCTCTCTCTGTAACAAAAGCTCTGCTATTTGTGCATGTAGCAACTTAACCCTTTGAGCTACTCTGGAGCTCTATATTCTTTCTGGGATTTCTTTTGGAAAGGCATTAATTTTTTTCTCCAGCTTTACTGAGGCATACTTGACAATTAAAGATTAGATATTTAGGGAATATAATATTATGTTTTAACAAGTGTATATATTGTGAAGTGATTACACAATTGAGCTAATTAGCGTGTCTATCATCTTGTGTACATTTTGTGTATGTAGTGAAAGCTGTTAAGCTCTATTCTCAAGCATACAGTACGTGTGCACTAAGTATAGTCAATGTGCTGCATGCATAACAGAGCTCTAGAACTTTCTCATCCCGTCTCATTGAAACTGGGTATTCTATGACCAAGCATTTTACATTTTAAGGTAGTCATTTTATGTTAGAGAAATCATGAAATATGTATACATTTTAAAAAGAAAATGGGAGGAAAAAAAAACAAGCTCAGGAAACAAAAATAGAAAGAACAATACAAAATCAAAAAAACCTCAGAAGCAAAGAATTTATTTGAATAAGCCTTGCACAACAACAGCAACAAAGACTGCGAAAGGGGAGATTGTCCACTTTAAAGAGCAAATGTTAATAACCTCATAGCCCCCCACACAGCTTGAAGATCAATTAGCGACAGAGAACCTGTTGCCCTTCTTCTTTAAATGTAGGACAAAACCAGTTATTAGAGTTGCATCTAGGTCTTATGTGGCTGAGAGCTAAAGACAGAGCTCTAATGAGCAGAAGAGCAGGCGCCACGGTTTCCGTGCTGTGCTTGCTGCTGACTCCTGCTTGTGCACTTGACATATTCTCTCCTGTTAGCAAGTCTGGAGCAGCAGTGCAGAGGGCCCCGATGATTTCTCCAAAATCCAGGCCCAGGATAGTCTTCCAGTGGCTCAGGCACGACCCTGTTAACAATCTGCCTTCCAGAGTATCGAGAGTCACCTCTGCTGCTGATGGCAAATGGCTTTCCAGGGCAAGGTGAGCACTACGGAGGCCCAGAGGCTATACATTTAAACAGTTGCAGGTCTGTCTGTGTGTGGGAGCCTCCTACCACACGGTCTGGGGAAGATGGTGTAATATGGCCATTTTACATATCAATAGCAGAGGAGGCTGTTTCCAGATGGCTGTACCTATTTCAAAGCCACCTTTTTATGCAGAAAGAAGACTGTGGGACCTCCCTCCAAGTAAATGTGTTTGTAAGCCCTGGGAATGAATGCTTAAAAAATGGACCTGGGCTATATTTCATGTCCAGCCCAATGTGTCGTGTGTGCACAGCTGTTGGAGGCTGGCATGTGGTGGCATATTAAAAGGAAGATTACCATTTCCAATTTTTTCCCCTTCTGAAAGCTTAATATGCATATATGAAACTTGTGGAAAAAATAGGCATAATGAGACAGAGAAGCCGGGTCTCAAGGCACTAGTCAGAGCACATCTGGAGTTTGTAGCATTCTAGAGATAGTTACTTATTCCCAGGAGCCCCCGCCAGAGTGGGAATGGGAGCCTGGTATCCATGGTGAGCTTCCCTATCTCACTGTGCCAGGTGTGCGCTGTGTGCTGTTTCTTGGAAAGGCTGTCCTCTGAGGGGGTGGGGAGGGGAGAGGACAAGAGAGGAGAGAAGGGAAAAAAGCCGAAGGGAGGTAATTAGGCGCCACCTTGCCCAGTGGAGCCAGCTCAGACGCCTGAAATCAACGATGGGTATTGGAAGGGCTCTGGTGGAGTCAGATGACACATGCAGAGCCTTCGTGCTGCCTGCCAACTCCATGCCTGTTTCTATGGGTACAAGGCCGGGAAAGAGAAACCCTGGGGTCAGAAAAGACACTCAGACAACAATGCCAAGCAGGTTGGGCCTTGCTCCTTGCCTCTTATTCAGTTGATATCAGACTTGAACTGACAATCGGAATTCATGCTGAGTTTTCTCCCCCTGGTTAAGAAATTGGCAGTGTTTCAGATATTTAGAAAATGACTGCATAGGATGTTGTTTTTGCCACATAACTGGTGGCCGATCTTTACATTCCTATTTAATGAGCAGAGAAAGCCAGGAGTTGGGAAATGGAGGACTTATCTTACTGTAGGAGGAAAACAGAGCAAATGTGAGAAGAGAGTGTGGTACAGCTTCATAGATTCAGAGCATGCGTGGATTGTTTTTTAAGCTGCAGGACTGTGAGGTTCCAGATGCTCTGTGTAAAACAATGCCCCACAGGGAGGGGAAGTGTGAGGTCCAGCTTGCGGCCACCCTAAAAGGGCTATAAACAGCAGCTGCTTCTATTGTGCGTGCCAAGTGCTGCCTGTTAAGGTTGGACTCTGAACTTCTTGTTTCTTTCTTTTAAGCCAGATGTGACCAACAGGGACTTTGACAATTCAGAGGTGGACCCCAGATGGTGGGAACCAGGAAAGCAGAGGGGCACCAAAGCTCCAGGAGGGCTCTCTGCTCTCACCCTGTGCTGTTTTCAGTCTCCACATCGAATCTGTACTCCCTCCACCTAGCTCTCCACAGGCAGGGGAGACTGTGTGGGACAAGGTGCTGGGTGCGAGATCTGCAAGGCCCATTGTGCTGAAGTGCATGGCCCTGGGTCCTTGAAGGGGGAGATGGCGTCAGGAAGAGCACACGGAGGAGCCCTGCTTAGGCGCCCAGGCGCAGGACAGGAAAGGGCCGAGCAGGCATTCCGTGCTGCTGGGACCTAGCGGGACGTGCCTGATGAAATGGGAGGATGCAGCTGGAGGGGGTGGAGATGCATCGCTCCAAGGCGCCTGCGCAAGGCTTCACTAGCTGTCTGAATGGCAGGGTGACGACGTCAGTCTCAGCGCATGCCACACCAGGTCAGCTGTGCACATTTGCGCAAGTGTGTTTCCCTGTTTACTGTTTCGGGCACTGTGAATTCAGGTATTCTTAATCTGTTATTTCTCTTTTCCTCCTTCCTTCTTCCCTCAAGGTAGAAGACCCGGGAGGCCTTAGTGAGAACAGCTGTCTGCACAAGTTGCGCCCTAACTAGTACAGCCCAGAGGCAGAAGCCCAGAGGGGAACTAGGGAGGGAGCATTTCCTAGAGACCGCTGCCCTCCCTCTGCGATGCTCAGGCAAATGACCCTGCGCAGTAGCCTCTGTTGGCTTCCTCTCTCCCTCATGGAGATGACAACAATCCCTGCACGACTTACCTTCTGATGTGCTCAACTGAGCCCCCAGAGCTGTTCCTGTCACAGTGACGGCTGAATTACACCCTGGTGGATTCCACACAGCTGGCAGAAGCAGATGGGAGGAGCTGCCACTGGGAAGTCAGCCCCGAGGCAGGAGGAGCTGGACCCACACTTGCCTTGGTCTTTTGTACCCTTGATGAAAGAATCCACTCAAGATATATAGGTGTTGTGCAGAACTACAGGTAGAACTTATTGTAAAGTAGAGACACAGAGAGCTGTGTCTTCAGGTGAGAAGATAGGCAGTGCCATGCAGGTGTCTGCCCACAAATAAGACTGGATATTATTTTATGCACCCAAGAGATACTTCTGGGGTTCAGGGAACTAGAAGAATTATGATGTTTATCAACATTTTATTTAGCAGTTACTATGGAATTGCAAAATATCTTCCAGACTCTTTTCAGATGGTCAGTGCTCCTGTCTTAATTGCATAAGAAACTTACAAAAGGAATTTATAAAAGATAAGAAGTTCTTTAAAGAATGTTTGTTTTTTTCTGATACCATTTCACCAGAGGCTGTGGAATCCAGGAATGCTGTATGCCTTCTTTCAGAAACAGAGGCCTGGAGCTGGGCGTGGTAGTGCACGCCTGTAATCCCAGCACTTGGGAGGCTGAGGCAGGAAGATTGATATGAGTTCAAGACCAGCATGGGCTACAAAAGTGAACTCAAGCCAGCCTGAACTTCACAGTGAGACCCTATCTCAAAAAGAAAACAAACAAACAAACAAACAAAACAAAACAAAACAGAGGCCCTGTGTCTTAGGTCTAGGACCTAATGAGCAAGTATAAATGCATTATACTGAGCTCTTCATTTCTTAACTATTGCTGACAAAGCATGGTATTTTGTACTCCTCCTTTATCTCTCAATCCCACCAATGGCTGCCTACCTGCCTCACAGAGCTATCCTGGAGAACCAGTCTCAAGGATTGCCACATATGTACAGACTTGCATGGGCCATGGTGGAGGATCCTAACAGCTGCCAGTTAAACTCTTGCCTAGGTCTGTATGGAAGCAAATGTATTCAAAGATGTTCCTTATGTCATTAGTTTGGGTCTTGGGGAATGGAGGGCACCATAGGTTCTTAGCAGTTGGGGACCAAATGAAATATGTTAAGAATTTAGACAGCTATTGATGGGATGAAGGAGAACATTTCTTTCTTTTCTTTTTAAATTTTCTTTTATTTTCTCTTTCTTTCTTTCTTTCTTTCCTTCCTCCCTTCCTCCCTCCCTCTTTCTTTCTTTCTTTCTTTCTTTCTTTCTTTCTTTCTTTCTTTCTTTCTTTCTTTCTTTCTTTCTATGTATTTGATTGTTGCAGGGTCTCATTATGCAGCTCAGACTCATAGTGATCCTCCTGCTGTCAGACTCCCCAGTGTTGGGACTACAGGTATGTGCCACTACGCCCAGGCTCTGGTTGGCTAAGCCCAGCCTGGGGGTGGGGCTGGTGTGGTACATGGATTGAACTATAGTCCTTGTGCTTGTCTAAGATTACCTAAGCAGGTGCTTTAATCTGCTGAGCTATCTTGCTGGCCCAGGAGCACATTTCTTTATGAAGATGTTGAATGAAAATGTAAGAAAGAGAGCAAAATCTATAACATTATACTTGTGTCATCACAACAAACACCTGAAGTAAATCATTTTTTTAAAGAACATAGGTACATTTTGGCTTACAGTTTTGGAGGTTTCCTTCCATAGTTGCTGGACACTGTCATTTTGGGCTGATGCTAGGGCAGAATATCATAGCAGGAAGTATGTGGCAGAAGAGACTTTCACCTTACTGTGTACAGTAAGCAAAGAGCCAGGAAGAGGAGGAGTTGCAGTGTTCCAATACACCCTTCAAGGGCACACCTCAGTGACTTAACCTTTCTCCTAGTAGGCCCTGCCTTCTGGAGGCTGGGGTACTAGAGATGCAAACTATAGCAATACCACTTAAATAATATTAAGAAAATCGCACATATACAAGCAATGCTATATTTTTATACTCCCAAGGGCAAGTTCCTGAAACATTAGACAAATGTCTATATGGTGGGGAAAGAGAAAGGAAACAGATTATAGATCTCAAGGATAGAGGGAAGATTTCAAACAAAACTAAAGAAGAGTAGAAGCTTGAACTCATGAGTCATGATCATTAATGGGCCACGAAGCAAAGAAAGAATTAACTAGTTTTCCCTTGAATTCCTCTGAATAAAAATTTACCCTTTCTCTCTCAGTGATCCCTGTTAAATAAGAATACCTGTGGTAAGAAATGCAAGAGTGCACACATAGCAGTATCCTCACCAATCAATTGTCAAATACTGTTTAAACCTTTTATAGGGAGAGTCCTGTGCTAGATATTATTGGAAAAGTACATGGTATTGTCCTTTTTATTATCATGCAAATTACATGTAAAATGGCATAAAATTAAAAGTAGTTTATAGTTATAATTATTCCAAACTGTGGGAGAAATACACAGTAAGCTCATGTGATGAGAAAGAGACAGCAAGCACAGCAGACAGGGAATCTGGGAGTTTGCATGGAGAAGGAAGCTCTGCAGGGGGACTTGCAGGGCAGTAGGTGCTGGCTTGAGTGGGAGCCAAGTGGGAGCCTGGGCATGGCGCTAGAATTGGTGGATCCCACAGAGTATGTAGGGTTGAGGTGTGGGTAGGGGGGCAGTGTTCTGTGTTCTCCGCAGAAGTCAGCTCTGGAGCTTGGGCTGGCCTCTGGGCTCTGTAGGGAGCCATTTGTGTGCCCTGTCTAGGCTTCTCCTGCCGGGCTCGGTCTGTGGGCCCAGGGGAGTGGGATGTGGGATATGGCCAGGAGGGTGCATTTGCCAATGCCGCCAGCATCGCTCTCATGGCGTCTGCCCTTGTGGGCTTGGGGCTGCCTCCCATAGCACCTCAGTGCTCCTCCCAGAAGATAAAAGAAAGGGTCTATTTTTAATGTGGCAATCTAACCTCGAGGCCATTACACAGAAAGTGCTCTGCACATTCATGGTCAGATCTTCCAGCAATCATTTAAAAACTCTTTTAAAACATAAAAACCATACATTCATGAATTTAGAGTCACACAATTTGCGAGGTCTGTTAAAGTAAAGTAAAAGGCATAATAACAGATGAATAGAAGGAAAGAAGGGGATGGATCTCTTGTAAATGGGAAGGGGTCCAGGAGGCCGAGGGAGATGGGAGTAAGGAGAATGAAGGTGTGTCTTGAACAGGAACCTAATAACCTCAGTAAGTGTGGGCAGAAGATAGCATAAACGAGAGCTAAGAATGACAACAGCAAGAAAGAAAATGAGGACAGGGATTTAGAGGCAGAGGGAGGGAGGTAGATGGGAAGGGAGAGGGGATTAAAAAGCGAATCAAGCTGTATTAGTGACACGTGTGCACTGCCCAGGATGAATGCGCACTTCTTATACTATAAACATGTGCTGGGTGGGGAGATAGCGCAGCGGCTTGCGCACCTGCCTGGCAAGTGCGAGGTCCTGAGCTCAATCCTCGGTATCAAAAAACAAGCAAACAAATGAAACAACATGGGCTAATAAAAAAATGAGAAGAACTACAAATAGTAGTTAAACACTGTTTGTTTTTACTTTGCTCCATAAATCCAAACCAAAAGTATAAATGATACAAGTCTACGGGAGCTCTCCTTCTCAGCTGCTCTTTCTTTCTGAGCCGAATTTTGGTGTTCTTTAAAAGTGTGTGATTTCAAGATTATTGTTATTAAAAGATTTTCTTTTTTTTCAACTTTGAACAAACTCATTTATTAAGTCTTAACAAACATTCAAAGAGTATCTTCATGTGTGAGAAATGGGATACAAGGTAGGGCCATATAGTTTTAGAAGTTAATGGCTCCTTTTGATATAACAACGTTATGCTACTCTCTGCATCTAGAGCAGTATGAACACAGGGTAGGCAGTCAATAAGTATTTGCTGAACAACTAGGTGGACAGAGCATTGAAAGTTTAGTCAATGGGACTGAAGTGATGAGATTTGTCTTCCATATAACACACAAAAGACCTAAGAAATATACTGGGCAGCTCTCTTAGCTTCAAATAGACATTTGTAAAGGACCTGTGAGCTAGCTGTACAGACTTAAGCGCCTGCTTAGGGAAGCACAAGGACCAGGCTTCCATCCCTGGCACCACATGCCATGCTTGCCCTTCCCCCTGCATACGCGGAAGCAGCCACTGAGTCTGGGTAAGGTGGAGCACGCCTGTAATACCAGTGCTGGGGAGGGTGAAAACCTTGTACCAAATACTTATTTTTAAAACATAGACATTTCAGAACTCATCAGGCTGCTTCTATATGGAAAGAGATGTCACTGTAATAATGCAACTGAGGTTAGGTTGGTGGGCAACAATTAACAGAAGTTATAAAGACATTTATTATTCCTCTTTCAATAATGTAAATATTGCAGCCTATGCCAGCAAGCTGGCTGCTTGGGCTTAGATTCTTCACTGCCTCGCAGAATAGTTGTCTTCTTCTTTTTCTAAATTAATACAATGCACATTGTTGTCTTCATAGTAGTTGTTCCGAGTATAAGATTCAGACATGATAACTTTTTTAAACTATTGGTACAAGTATTTCTTCTCATTGAACTAACAGTAGTTGCCTACATAGTCCAATATTTCATAATAGTAGTGGGTTATCAGCAGAACTGGCATTGTCAGAAGCTTTTGAATTGAGTCTTTTATAGTTAAGCATATTAATCTGGCTTTACTTTTTATGCCCCATGGCTATACTTTTCTGCTGCATAGTTAAGGCCAAGTTAAAGCAAGACCTATAAAATAAAACATGTAACTTTTATATCCAACAAGGTCAGTCAAATTGCCTCAGGATTTACCTTGAAACCATGTACAGCATTTTTGTTGAACTTTTGTCAGTGTCAGCCATCTGGAGGAGTCACGGCCATTGTTTGACCACTTTGCTTTCTGTTCACCAAGAGAATATTTTCTGTCTAGGTTATTCTCCTTAGGCACACTGTACATTATCGATCCATTTCCTCTGTGGCCCCATAATCTCCTGAAACAGAAAATTTGGGACACCACTGAGTTATAGAACGTTACAGTCCAGGGTCTTTTATGTCCTGAGTCCTCACTGACCTTGAAGGGCTAGAGTCAAAATACTGGCTATCCTTATAGCCCTTCTTTTTCTCTAACTTTTGGTCTGCAAACTTAAGTTGTTAACATTCCAGAAGAGAAGCTTAGTGATACTATTACTCTATAACATAGGTACTTGAGCTTAACATCACTGTCTTTCTGAATATTAAATGCCTTAAACTTAACATAGAACAGGTATTTTCAATCAATCATTGATATTGTAATAACTCCTTATAGACTGTAATAAAAAAAAAAACTGTTCCACTTTTTTACACAGAAATTTAGAAATCTAAGCGTATACAAAATTGTAGCAGATCAGTCCTACGGCAGTTTTCCTTGCCTCATATTCTCTTTATCTTTTTTTGTTTTCATTTAAAAGACACTACTTGCAAGAGAGTATAGCAATAATTGAAATTGAATTAGAAGCAGCACACACCAAAAAGACCAGAATGACAAGCATTCCAAGCATTCCAAGCATTCCAAGCATGGTTTTAGTCTTACATATTGCTACTCTGAGTCTCAAAATCCTGTTGTACGTTCTTAGGACCATTATCTAATTTATCCTATGTATAAAAGTATATGTTTTGGCCCCTGACATGTTTCTTAACTTTACTACTCGCTGTCTCTTCATTGTTTAATCCTTAAGCTCTTGGTTCCCATTCAACTGTGTTAGGCCTCTCCATTTTTATTTCTTCTTTTGTGTTCTTACACTAGGGAGACTATATGATATTTACACATGTAGGTCTGGTTTATTTCACTTATGAATATATGTTCAAGATACATCCATTTATATATGAAGTCTTCTAATTTATCATTTTTTATAGCTGAGTAATATTCCATTGCATAAAAATACTGCATCTTTTTCAACCAATCTTCAGATGATGGGCATTTTGGTTGTTTCTATGATTTGGCTATCACAAATTGTGCTGCTGTAAACACAGGTGAACAAACATCAGTATGATATGATGTTTTCAATTCTTCTGGGAAGATTCCCATTAGGGGGATAGCTGGATCAAGTGGGATTTCCAGTTCTACTTTTTTAAGCAGTCTCCACACAGCTTTCCATAATGGTTGCACCAGTCTTCATTCCCACCAGCAGTGTTCCTTTTTCCCCACAACCTCTCCAACATTTGCTGTTGGTTGATTTCTTTATGAAATTCATTCTTTCTGGGGTGAGATGGTATCTAAGTGTTGTTTTGATTTGCATTTCGCAAATGGCCAGTGATGTGGAACATTTCTTCATGTATTTATAGGCTTGTTGAGTTTCTTTCTCTGAGAAGTGTGTGTTCATCTGAGATGCCACTTCTGGATTGGGTCTTTGAATTTTGTAATCTAATGGTTTTTATTTCTTTATAAATTCTAGACAGAAAACCCATGTCTGAATACTTATTAGTCAAAATCTTTTCAAAATTTGTGGGTTGTCTTTTCACTCTGTTAGTGATTTCTTTTGATGTGTAAAAACTTCTTAGCTGGAGGAGGTCCCAGTTGTTGATTCTTTCAAGTGGTACCTGTGCATTTTGCTTTTTGTCTATGAACTGTTTGCCTACCTCGATGTCTTCAAGATTTCCTCCTACTTTCTCCTCCAGGAGATTTAGTGTTTCTGTTTTAATATTTAGATCTTTAATCCATTTTCATTTTAGTTTAGTGCATGGTTATAGTAAAGAATTTTCTATGTCCTGAACTTTGTTCAACAACAACAACAATAACAACAACAACAACAAAACACAAAACCCTATAAGCTAAAACATCGTTAGTTCCAACCCTTTTTCCATCATCCCTACCAGCTCCAGGTATACACTGCAGCTGGTTCACAGAAACTTTTCCTTTTTGTAGTGCAGCAACTTGCACAGTTTGAATATGTACAACTGCATCGCTTTTCAGCTTTTCAGCGAAAACAAACAGAGAATTTTAAAATAAGTCAAGAAATTACAATAAAGAATGTAAGACCCTGTAGGTTCTGCTGATTTTACCTTTGAGTGGCAGGGATCACACCATCATTAGGAGAGAATTTTCTTTTAAAAGTGAAATTATAAACTGCAAGGGTGTCTGTTAACGTCATAGTTAAACATACCAAAGGAGAAGCCATGTTGTGAATTGACTGCTTGACCCATCCAGACATCTCCAACCCAGGCTTTATTGAGCTTCTATATCCAATTTTTAGGTTTTCGTTTTTTTTTTTTTTTTTTTTTTCTTTTTAAGCAAAAAAAAAAACAGAGAGGTATATGCCAATAAATACTAATTGTCAGATTCATGCAGGGACACAGCGGAATTGCTAACCTAAGACATGGAGAAAGGAGGGGAAGCTAGGATTCTCTGCCCTGCAGGGCCTCTTCTTAGGGTTCCTGGCAGAGGGAAGCAGGTGGAGGCTTTTCCCTTTCTCATAGAGCATGGTGGTGTGGATTCCACACTGTTCGTGAGAAGACAGGAAGGCATCGATTTGAATGCACGCTGGAGGTTGTGGACAGCTTTTCTTTCCCGTGGTCTTCTGCTCAAGATTACCCTCCACAGAGTAAGTGCAGAATGGGCATGGAGCACAGGGGAGGGTGCAGGCTGCAGCTTGCTCCAGGGGAACTGTAAGAAAGTAAGAAAGAAAAATGAGAAGCAAGAAGTCTGGGGTCCATCAGGGTCCATCTCCTTTACATCCTATCCTTCATCATCTCCTTTCTTTGTAGTGCTGCTCCATCCCCCGCCCCCCACAGACACTTGTGGATGGTTGACAAATGTTATCCAAATATTTGGGACTCTGGAGGTCAATTCTGACCTCTTCTTGGCAGGGCTTGTTATATTTCCATTCTACTTTTTTTTCTACTCTATTTTCAATATCCCTTCACTGGTGTGTGCATTAAGTCTATTGTTTTCATTTTGTTTTGTACTTCAACAACATGCTCAGTTGCTTCTTATTGCTTGCTTTTCCCTTGGACAGCACTGGTGAGGCTAACACTCCTCGATGTGGGGGCCAGAGACTGTTGGGGCTCCGTGGTCAGGAGGGTGGGTGAAGACTGGAGTTTGGGAGCCATGGCAGGAGGGAAGTCCTAGGACCAGCCCTGGATGTCTCAGGCCACAGGAAGAAGTTCAGGAACTTTCTTCCTTCTATCCTTTCTTTCTTTCTTTCTTTCTTTCTTTCTTTCTTTCTTTCTTTCTTTCTTTCTTTCTTGGTGGTGCTCTGGTCTTGCTTGGGGTGAGTGCCTTTTGTATTTACTTCTACATTTCTAAAGAAGTAGTAAGTGTAACGAGGGCAGTTTTGCTACTTTTTTGCTGTATTGGGCATCAAACAAGGACCTCCTGCACACACTGAGCCATATCCCCAGTTATTGTAATGTTTTGATCCTTGAGTCGTAAGCATGCTCCATAGACATCTTCTATCAAGGAAGAAGAGCATTTAGTTTTCCTTTCTTGTCTGAACAATGATTGCTTATCATCCTTTATCTGTCCAATGCAGTTTATTTTCTGTTTTAGCTAGATTATAATCATCAATGACATTCAAAGCTGAGTCTTTCAGTAACTGTAATTATTATTGCCTTTCCATATAAATTTGTGCTATCTCTGGACCTAGGTACATGTAGCTCTTGGAGAGTTGAAATCTGACTAAAGCAGCTATAGAATTAATGATTAATATTATTTAATTTTAACTCTTTTATATCTAAACTTTAAAAACAGACCACTTTTGAAAGCTTTTCTTTTGTTTTGAGACAGGGTGTCTCTGTGCCATTCAGATTGGCCTTGAGTTCACTGTGTTGCCTAGGTTGAACTCACAGTGATCCTCTTGCCTCCGCTTTTCAAGTGCTGGGATTATAGCTATGTGCCACCACACCCAGGTGAAAAATTTTAAGCATGTCTGAAAAATCTTTAGTAGATAAATAATTTTTTACTTGCAGTTTTAATGAAAATTAAACACAAATTATTTCTGAGAAACTTTAGTGTACACATGAGATAGATCAGAAATGCAAAATATACACTGAATCTCAAAGATTTTGTCCAGAAAAAAGAACAAAATATCTCAGCAATTTGATATGAATTTTAAAGTGGAGTACTATTTTGTACATGTTAAATTAAATGTGATGTGTTATTAATACAAATTTGAGGGCAGGGGCATGAAGGAAACCCTGGGCTCAATTCCCAGCACTGACCCCCTCTGTCCAACAAACAAAAGCTTATAAAACTCATTTTTGAAAAGCGCCGTGCTATCCTCGCCTGGTCAGCAGGACACCCTGAGACATTGATCCAGACTCAGCACGGTGGCGTGCGCCTGTAATCCCAGCACTTGGGAAACTGAAAACAGGAGAATCGCTATGAGTCTGATGTGTGTAGTGAGACCCTGTAGACCCTGTAGACTTTTTCCTAAATACAGAAAAAGAAACAATAAAATAAAAACACAATTACAAGACATTACACAAGGGCTTGGTTATGTTTCCATGGGTAGGGCTGCATTAGATCCTGTTTAGCTATTTAGCAGCCTCCAATTCTTAAGTGTATGCTGGCATTCTGGATTTTCCCTTGAGATGGGTATTGCTATCACCCATCCTGTCCCTCTGCTTCTGAGGAGTTCACTTTGAGATGTCCTGTTGTCATGCTGCGATTCTTCCCCACTAACATCCAAGAAGTCTGCTTACTCTATTTTTATTTTATTTTTTAAAAAGAATGAATAATATTAAAAACAAAAAAAGCCATTAGAAACAATACAGAATTTCACTCAACAAAATAATAGGAATTCAACAGTGGCTGTTATATTGCATTATATCTTCAAATTAGTTGTTTACCAAATATAAACATGCAAAGTTAGTTAAAATTTGCTTTTTATTTTTTTACTTTTTTTTAGTTGGTTAAAAATTTAAGAAAATAAAAAGGAGAAGAAAAAGGGTAGTGCTGGTGAGTCTCCAAATGAATTGCTTTGAGTCTTTCCCATGGAACTGGTCAGATTTACAAGAGATTTTGCCTTTGTCTGGGAGTAATAAGTGTATTGGCTGCTTGCATTCTGGGTGGTGAATTGGGGACAAGGTTTGGAATTTTAACGTTCAGCATGTGTGCATTCACTGGTTTTGGTTGCTATAAGGCAGACGACCTGCTGTTAGCTGCCACTGACACTATCTATTTCTCTATTACAAAAGGCTCTAAAACTTCCTGTTCCATTTTGGTCCTGATTTTCACTGAGAGGATTTGTGTCTGATCTCAGGGCCTCAGCTGGTACAACCGTGACAGAAGACTGTTGCGTTGCTCCTCCTAGGGCTGGACCTCTGGGGCCTCTTTATCTCTGTGGCTCTGCTTGTTTGTCTGTCTCCAGAGTGTTTCTCTCCTCCTAGAGCTTCTCTATGTGGCCTGGGCATGGCACGACATGGCAGTCCTGGTGTGCTCACACTTTATATGTGCTGCCAAATTCTGATGCACAAGAGGTAGAATTTAGCAATATCACCAGTACAGTGTCACTTCTGGCATATTATGCTGGTCAGAGAAGTCCCAGTTCTTCTCTTTCCCTGGCCCCTACAGGAAGCTTGCATTGTAAGCAATCCTTTGACTTGAGAGTGCCATCTTTGAAAAATCTCATCTGATGCTCTGCTAAAGTGAAAATTGATTTAAAAACATTTTTAGTAGGATTATCATTTCATAGGAATAATCATCAATTGCTGCATTTTTTATAGATGTTCTTCAAAATATCTATCCACGGTTGTTGAAAATCTGAATTGAAGGCCGTGTGAAGTTAGACTTGTGGACGTGTGCAGCCCGAGCTACTCTGGAGCTAATGAAAGTGATCATTTGGGCCTCAGTGTGAGGTCAGCCTCAGCAAGGTAAGACTTTGGCTCAAAAAATTAAACATTTTCACCAAGTCTTTAAAATATTTTCTTCATTGTTCTAACTAAATCTTTTCATTTATTCTGTGGCCTTCTTCTATTTTTCCTTTGGGAGGAGATCTAAATTTATTCAGTTTGAGGGGTATTTTTGTCAGTGATTCTGTTGGTTCTTGTTCTCTTAATCCCAATGGAGATATTTTCAGTTGTTATTGGGCAGTTTTATTTTCTCACTTGGAGATCAATTCAACTGGGAGAAGTTGGATGGAAGGTAGCTTTGCCTCAGGAATTCACTGTATTTTTAAAATACTGTAGTTCCTTTTAGTCCTCTGAGGGCAGGTGCTGAAAGGGGATGACCTAAGGCCCTCCAAGGCCCTCCTGAGAAGCCAGTAGTTCTGTGTGTGGGGTGCTGCTCTCACTTGCCACCCACGAAATCACTCAGCCTCATTTTCCTTCAGCTCAAGTCTGAGAACTTCCCAAATATTGAAAGGAACATCAAGCACTTGCTTCCTGTATTAGTCAGCTTTCATTTTACTGGGACAAAATTCTCAGCACCTATACCTTAAAAAAAGAGATTTTTTTTTTTTTTTTTTTTTGCGAGTATTTTCAGGAGAGTCATTCCATGGTGAGCTGTCTCCAGTGCATAAATGGCCTGTTGGAAGGGTGTGGCAGAAGGAAGATGCCCATATCATGCTGAGAAGGAAGCAAAGAGAGAAGAAGAGCCAGGAACAAGAATTTGCCTTTGTTGATCACACCCTCAGTGGCCTGCTTCTTCCAAGCAGGACCCATCTCTGAAATATGATACTTATGGGTGACATTTTTAGATTTTAACTATAACATTCTATCCCCTAGCTCTCAAAAGACTAATGTCCATCTCATTTTGTAAAATATATACAGCACATCTTATCAGTTGCAAAAAATTTAACAGTTTCATCATTGCTGAAAAGTCCAAGTCAAAGTCTCTTCTGAGACTGAAGGCAATTTTTAGTTATGAATCCCTGTAAAAATCACAAAACAAATTAAATACTTTCAATATGCAATGGTATATGCTAAACATTCCCATTCTAAAGGGGAATGAAATGCAATTGGACCAAAAGAAGACTATAAACCAGAAGGGCAAACATTAAATCCTGTAGTTCCATGTCTAGCACCTGAGGGAGATTCTGCTGAGATGTGAGCTTCAGGGGCTTGGGAAACACCACCTCTAAAGTTTTGACATTTGTAGCCTACATGAACCCTCTCAGGCTGCTTCTACTGTCTGTGTCTTTCTTCAGCAAACTCTTGTTTTCCTAGCACCTTCAACTCCATAAATTATCTGAGTACTTTTGTTTTCATTCTCACAGCTTCTTGCAGCATCCCATTGTAGAACCCTGACAAGGACACAGACCACGTTGTATATCTTTGCTTGGTCTCTAAGGCTTGCTTTCTGAAATTGGAGTGGGAGCCTCCATAATCCCACAGTTTGTACAATTTTCATGCCTAAAATGTCAGCACCATATGAGTGATATCAAGGTCTGTCACAAGCAGTGGCTGGACCTTCTTGGGCAATGTATGTAGTGGCCTCTGGGTGCCAGGGTGGCTGAAATCAAGAAAATACTTCCTTAAAACTCTTCATCTCTAAACGCACAGGCTGTCTGAGATCTCTCTTACTGAAGCAGTGTTTCCAAGAGTTTACCCTTTTTCACTCCTTAAACCTGTGATGAGTGGATACTGGAGAAATGCTGAGATGCTTTCTAGCTATTTTTCCTATTGTCCTGAACCTAACTATTTGACCTACTTTTAATGCTGATCTTTTAGTACACACACTCTTCTGTGCCCCAAATTTACAGTTGTTTCCCTTTGATTAGACTTCTCAGAATTCAATTCTATGTTTTGCCCCCTGTTATCACTGTCAATGTGGTTGAAAGAAGCCAGAAGTTCCCTCACTACAGCCTGAACACTGGGCTATCTCGCACTTTTATACCTACCAGATTAATTAGTTTACTACCTTTAATCTCACTCTTCCACAAAGTCTCAGGACATAGCAAAAATGTACACAAATGTTCTGCTATGGCATAATGCATGTGGCCTCTAGCTTAGCTCCCAGTGGAGTTCTCGGGAGTCTGGGCTTTAATGTAAGCATTAGTATCAGTATGTTGGTCTTCTGAGCTCTGATAAGTATTGCACAGCAAGCAGTCCTCACAATACGTTAAGAATTTTCTAGCCCACGTCTCTAAACCTTTCCAAGTTATTGTACAGACTCAGTAATCACCCTACTCCGGGTACCAATTACTTAGATTACTCAGCTTTTCCATCCCTGAAAAAAAAATATCTGACACTCACAATTTAAAGGACAGGTTTACTTTGACTCACAGTTTCTTTGAGTCCAGTACCTGATTGCCTGGTTCCAATGTAGAAATGGCGTGGTGGAGGGGTGCACCAGAGGAAAACTGCTCACATGGAAAACAGAGGCAAACAGACAAAGAAGAAGCTGACCACAATACATCGTTCCAGGTCATGCCCTCATTGACCCACTTTTCTGACTGTGCTCCATTTCTGAACACAGGAGAATTTAGGGGAGACATTTTATATCTAGGCCACGACAGTACCCCCATAGTTTTTCTACAGAAGTCAGGGTTCTGGTTCATCTCTTCCCACCAGCACTAAGTCATCTATATTTTCTCCAAGTGTCTTGTCTGTTGATGTAATTTTCTTTTATTTGACATTGATGGCATAGATTTTCTCTTACTCTTATTATAACTTTATGACTTTCCTGAGGATTTTGGGGAAAGAAACTAAGCTCAAATTACCATATTTTCAGTCTCATTGGTCATTTGGTTGATCATTCAGGTTAGCTAAATTATTAAGAAATTCTCAAGACTTGCCCTGGCCTGCTGCAAGCACAGCCCAACGAGCAGCCAGGCTCGCCTTGTGAGTGCTACTTTCTGTCCTCGCCATTGCAAGAGCAGCTGACCCAGCAGCCAGCCCTACTGCATGAGTGAGACCCTGTCACCCAGCCTGCCAGAAGCTCAGCTGACCCAGTAGCCAGGCCCACTGTGTGAGGGAGACCTTTCCCAGCCCGCTGAAAAAACAACACACTAAGCAGCCAAGCCTGGCATGACCTGAGAAGCTCCGACTGAGCATCCAACCCATGGGCATGCAGTTCTGCCCCAAAGGTCACTGCTACACAGAATTATACAGACAAGGAGAAAAATGCAATCTCAGGTCCTGAGCCCACCTGGAACACACATACAGGAGACACTACCATAGAAGAAAATGGGAATCTTGCAACCCAAATCTCTGAATTAGTAGCATCTGAAGTAAACAAACAAATGCAGAAATGTATAGAGGAACTTGGATTGGAGATAACCTCTGAAGTTAAAAAAGATATCTTTGAATTACAAAAGCCTAAAGTAAAGCAGCAGCTGCAGAAAAGTATAGAAGGAAAAAGATCATAAATAAACTCTCAAGTAATAAAAGTCATCTCTAAATTAAAGGGTATGAAGTAAAAGAACAACTGCAGAAAGGTAGAGAGAAAATGAGAGCAGAAACAACCTTTGAGGTAGAAAAACAAAGGCTAACTATAATAAAAGACTTAATAAATGTCTTTAAAGAAGACATGGATCAAAAATTAGAGGAGATTAGAAAAATGATGGACTCCTTAAAGGAGCAATGTAGGAAAGAAATAGATTGCATGAAGCAGACTCATAGAGATATACAGGAAAATAAAATCTCAATCACAAGGTGGCAATACCGCCGGGCGTGGTGGCTCACGCCTGTAATCCCAGCACTCGGGAGGCTGAGGCAGGAGGATCGGTGCGAGTTCAAGACCAGCCTGGGCTACGAAAGTGAGCTCAAGGCCAGCCTGAACTGCATAGCGAGACCTTGTCTCAAAAAGACAAAAAAAAAAGAAAAAAGAAAAAAAGAAAAAAAAAAAAACAAGTTGGCAATACCATATGAATGAAAGTGAAGATAGAATTTCAGATCTTGAAGAAACAGTTATAGCTAGTGAAAAGGTAAGAAAGGATCTTATAAAAATAACCAGGATGTAGGAAAAAGTAATTCAACAACTGCAAGATCATGCAAAAATAAGCAACGTGAGATTAATAGGAATGAATAGAAAGAAGGACTCTCAATACAAATGATATAAGAAGAATATGGGCAGAAGTAATAGCAGAAAGCTTCCCAAATGTGAGAAAATAATTGGACATTCAGTAACTGAAGCATATAGAACTCCAAATAATATCAACCCAACTGAAAAGACACTCAGACATATAATAGTCAAGATCCAAGAAATGCAGGAGAAGAATAATATATTAAAAGCAGCTACAGAAAAGAAATAGATCACGTTTAAAAGAAAACCCATCAGAATAATGGCAGATTTCTCTTCACAAACCATGAAGTTAAGAAGAGCATGGAGCAGAGTGCTTCACGTCCTCCATGAAAACAACTTCCAGCCCAGACTGCTATACCCAGAAAAACTCTCTTTCAAGTATGAGGGAGAAGTGAAATACCTCCATGACAAGAAACAGTTAAAGAATTTCATGGTGTCAAAGCCAACCCTACACAGAGGAACTAAAAAATATTCTAGAGAAAGACCAAAATGACCTGATCTCTATAAATAAGGCCAGAAAGAACACAGCAAATAGGGCAACCAATTAAAAAGGAGAAAAGGGAATAAACAATAATAAGTAAAAGACATACCAATTATAAGTCAATCCATTTCACTTATATCCATCAATGTAAATGGACTCAAATATCTAATTAAAAGAAATAAACTGGCAGAGTGGATGAGGAAGGAAATCCAACAATACACTGTATGCAAGAAACACACTTAACTCATGAAGAAACTCATAGGCTAAAAGTTACAGGATGGAAAACAGTACTACATGCCCCAGCACCTCAATAAAAGGAGGGGGAGTAACACTGTTTGCAGACAATTTAAACTTCAAACCAAAAATGATCAAATGAAATAAAGAAGGCCACTACATACAGGTTAGGGGAAAAATACAAGATGAACAGGTAACATCATAAATATGTATGCACCCAACACAGAAGCTCTAAATTATATAAGACAAACACTAATGGCCAGGAAAATTCTACTCTTCAATACCACAATCTTAACAGGAGAACTTAATACCACTTTATCCCAAAAAGATAGGTGTCTTAGTTACTTTTTACTCATTGCTAGGACAAATACCGAACAGTCAAAATGAAGGAAGGAAAGATTTATTAGCTCACAGTTACTGGAGGTTTTAGTCCATATTGGCCCAAGGCTGAGTGGAACAGGGCAGAGAGCATCCAGTTCATGGCAGCGGAACAGCAACAAAATGGTGGCAGAGGCAGCCAACCAAACAGGGAAGCAGAGAGCAATAGCTGTAGTCTGTCTTTCTGTCTCCCTTTATATTCCTATCAGGCTCTCTGCCTTAGGATACCCCCCATAGACCACACCCATAGTCTCAGCCTTACTCAGAGCAATAATCCCATTAGTACTAAAACACATAACCCCAATGACTCATGAGTCAAGTCTCAACCTATAGAAGTCCCCGCCAAATGATGACATAAGGCTTTTGGGGGACAACTAGACATAAACCACAACAATAGGTCAACCAGACAAAAAATTACTAAAGAAGTAGCATAACTGTACCAGATGTTGGAACAACAGGACTTAGTGGACATACACAGAGTGTTCCACCCAACCACTTCCAAATAAACATTTTTTTCACCTGCACATGGAACATTTTCAAAATTGATTACATAGGACATGCTTAAGTTTATGCAAGACAACAGAAATTATATCATGTGTATTATCTGACCACAGTGCAATGAAACTGGAAATAAATGACAAAAGAAATCACAAGAACACCAGAAATACATGGAAATGAAACAACTCAGCAACCAGTGGGTTACAGATGAAATTAAACAATATTTATAATTTAATGAAAATTCAAATAAAGCCTACCGGAATTTGTGGGATGCAATGCAAAGTGTTCTTAGAGTAAATTTTAAAGCCTTGAAATCACAAATTAAGAAAACAGAACGGGAACAAATAAATACTCTAATGCAGCACCTAAACTGACAAGAAAAGGAAGAGCAGATGAAAGCAAAAGCCCAAAGATGTGAGGAAATTCTAAAAATTAGAGCAGAAATTAACTCAATAGAGACAAAGAAAATAATATAAAGAATTAATAATTAAAAAGACTAAATAAAATTGTTAAGCCCCTACCTAACCTCATCAAAAAGAGGAAAGAAAAATTCAAATTGAAGCAATAAGGAATGAAAAGGGTGAAATTACTACAGACACAGCAGAGCGTCAGAGAATCATAAATAACTACTTTGAGAATCTTTACTCTCACAGAACTGAAGACACAGATGAAATGGACAGATTCCTAGAAAAGCACAAATTACCCAATTCTCAATGGGGAAAAGTGAGGTCTTTTATTCTAAGATCTGGCACAAGACAAGGATGTCCCCTATCACCACTCCTATTCAATATAGTTCTGGAATCATCAGCTATAGCCATTAGACAAGAGAGAAATAAAAGGAATAAGAGTAGGTAAAGAAGAAGTTAAACTATCATTACTTACAGATGACATGATAATCTACTTGGAAGACCCAAAAAAAGTCCCAAGAAGTTACTGGAATTAGTACACAAATTCAGTAGCATAGCAGGGTACAAAGTCAACACACAAAAGTCAGTAGCATTCCTCTACATAGATAACAAACACACTGAAAAAGAAATTACAGAAACAATACATTTTACAATTGCACCAAAGAAAATGAAGTACTTGGGAATTAACCTAAGTAAAGAAAGTGAAAATTTTTTTCAATGAAAACTATAGTACTCTGAAAAAAAAAAAAAAAAAAAAAAAAGATCCTTGAGGATTTCAGAAAAATCGAAAGATATTCCATGCTCCTGGATAGGAAAAATCAACATTGTGAAGATGGTCATACTTCCTAAATTGTTATAGAGATTTAAAGCAATCCCTATAAAAATAACATCAACATATCTCACCAACTTGAAGAAATCATTCGTAAAATTTGTTTGTAACAAAAAAAGACCTAGAATTGCAAAGACAATCTTGGAAATCAAAGATAAGGCAGGAGGCATTACAATTTCAGACCTAAAGTTATACTACAAAGTTGCAGTGATAAAATCAGCGTGGTATTGGCAAAAAAAAGACCTGAGGATCAGTGGAACAGACTAGAAAATGCAGAATCAAATACAAGCACACTCAGCCACCTTATATTTGACAAAGGGCACAAACATGTTTACTGGAAGAAACAGCCTCTTTAACAAATGGTACTAGAAAAGCTTGCTCTCCACATGCTGAAAACTAAAACTTTATCCAGATCTATCACCATGCATGAAGCTAAAGTCAAAATGGATTAAAGACCTAAATATTAAAAGAGAAACATCAAATCTTCTGGAAGAAACAGTGGGAGAAAATCTTGAAGACACTGGGTTAGGGAAAGATTTCATGGACAAAGATCAAGATGCACGTTTAACACTTGAAAGAATTAATAACTGAGACCTCCTATGACTAAGAAGTTTTTGCACACAAAACAAATTATGAACAGAGTGAAAAGATAACCCATAAATTTCGAACAGATTTTAGATAATAATTATTCAGACACAGGTTTTCTATCTAGAATTTATAAAGAAATAAAAACCCTTACGGTTTGTTATGGTTTATGTTTAGTTGTTCCCCCAAAGCCTCATGCAATCATGAGGCGTGGATTCTATAGATTGAGACTTGATTCATGATCCCTGGGATTGTGTTTTAGTACTGATGAGATTATCGGTCTGAGTAAGGCTGAGACTATGGGTGTGTTCTAGGGCGGATATCCTAAGGCAGAGAGCCTGAATGTAATATAAAGAGAAACAGAGAGACAGACTTGAGCTGTAGCTGTTGCTCTCTGCTCTCCTGTTTGGTCAGTTGCCCCTGTCATGATTGTTGCCATTCCTCCACCATGAACTGGATGCTCTCTGCCCTGTTCCACTCAGCCTTGGGCCAGCCGAATATGCACTGAAACTTCCAGTAACTGTGAGCTAATAAATCTTTCCTTCCTTCATTTTGACTGTTGGGTATTTGTCCCAGCAACGAGTAAAAAGTAACTAAGACAGGGTTCCAAAATTCAGAGACCCAATCCAGAAATGGGCATCTGAGATGAACACATACATCTGAGAAAAGAAATTCAACAAGCCTAAAAATACATGAACAAATGCTTCACATCACTATTTGTGAAATGCAAATCAAAACAACACTTAGATACCCCAGAAAGAATGGATTTCATAAAGAAATCAACCAACAGCAAATATTGGAGAGGCTATGGGGAAAAAGGAACACTTCTCCACTGCTGGTGGGAATGCAGACTGGTGCAACCATTATGGAAAGCAGTGTGGAGACTCCTTAAACAAACTAGAACTGGAAATCCTGTTCAATCCAGCTATCCTCCTACTGGGAATTTTCCCAGAAGAACTGAAAACATCATATCATAGTGATGTCTGTGCATCTATGTTCATAGAGGCACAATTTGTGATAACAAAATCTTGGAAACAACCAATATTCCCTTCATCTGATGAATGGTTGAAAAAGATGTGGTATTTTCATAAAATGGAATATTACTAAGTTATAAAGAAAGATAAAGGAGAAGAGTTCACATGTAAGTGGATGTATCTTCAACATATATTCATAAGTGAAATAAACCAGACCTACATATGTAAATATCATATATTCTCCTCAGTACAAGAACTCAACAAAAGAATAAATAAATAAATAAATAAATAAATAAATAAATAAATAAATTTCAAAAGGTGTGAGGAATCAAACTTAGGACCTTGAACTTTCTGCATCCTCAACCTCTGTAAAATTTTTTTTAAAGACTGACTTAAATACAAAATGCATTTGGAAGAGTTATAAAAACATTAAGGTTTATTGCAAGTGTTAATGTTTAATTATTTGACAAATCTTGCATACCTTTATCTATTAATCTAAACAGATTTAATGATGAAAATATGTAATACAATCGTTGTTAAATTTTTATTCTTGTGTTGCAGTTCTGTATTATATATACTCTTGTTTGTTACTTTTTTTCTATCTTTGGTTTTGCTGTTTTTACTCTTTAAAAGAAAATTTTAAATATTCAAAAATAAATGCATATGATGATATGCTTCTTTTATAATACTGTTTCCTCTTCTATTACTGAAAAAAAGGTTTGTGTTGTTTTCTTTCTATTTTTTATTTTTGTAAAGAAGAGTCCTTTTTGTCTATAAATTGTACTCAGTAATGTTTGTGCACTCTTGGAGTTAAGATATTCTATGAATTATTTGCTAAATTTTTGCAGTAAAATATTTTTCATAGAAAGAAAAAAAAGAAATTATCAAAAGATTTGATTATGATAGAAAGAGTAGATGTCTTATTCTCTATATTTTTATTTTATTTTTTGTAATGTATTTGGTACAGTGTATCACTATGCAAGTTGGACTCACAATGATTCTCCTATTTTCAGCTCCCAGCACTGGGGTTATGGGTGTGTGCCCCCATACCCAGTCTTGGTGGCCAGCTCAGTGTGCCTGAGGGCAGGGCCAGTGTAGCATGTGGTGCCGGGATTTGAACCCTGGTCCTTACACTTGTGTAAGTAGGTTCTTAGTCCACTGAGCTATGTCACTGGCCCTTAGATGTCTCTATGGCTAAGAAGAGGAATAGATGTCTCTAATAGTCACCTTTACTCCTGGCTGTGCATCAGGATGAAGAGGGGCATGTACAGTGAGATGATGGTGTTCAGACTGTAGCTCAGATGCTGTGATTTGCGTTGGTCTGAGATGTGGTCTTATCATCAGCTTTCATATAAGCTCCCTGGGCAGTTTTGGTTCCCAGTGTCCTAAGAACCATATAGTGTAGGGTAGTGGTGCATATTCTGAGCATGTGAATATCTTTTGAATAGAGAAAGGAGAGAAGGAAATAGAGTAAAATGGAAGCTGTCTTATGGAACAGGAAAGAAGATGAGTTTACGGCTTGTGTCTGATGTTTATGTCCACAATTTGATGTTTGTATAATCTTACAGCAACATTTTACTAGTAAAATAGTGTTGGGTATTTTGTGGCATTGGCAGAAGATAGAATTGGATATGTGTGAAAGTAAATATTGGCTATTTACAAAGAAAGGGGGAAAAAGAAAGAATAATATTTGAAGAGGAAAAAGTACTATTCGTAAAAAAGAGGGAGTGAAAATCTTCAATGTTAGAGAGCAGTGTTTTCCATTTTGTGCGATGCCTGTCCTGGATCATGCTCTAGATCACTTATTTCAAGGTAAGAAATTTCACGGGTGATTCTAGGAGGGAACCGAGGTGGCCTATAAATGATTCTTTGCTTGGGAATGCGTCCTTAGCCCAAGGCTGCCTAATTGCATCAGCTTACAGATTTCATTCTCTTGATAAAATATGGTCTATATTTCTTGTCCATCCTCACAAAAGTGCACCCATATTGTAAACTCAGGATTGAATTTCCTATTGTCTTCTGTTGAAATTCTGTATGCTTTTAATGATTTTAAAAAATTTTTATTTTCTTTAAAAAAAAATCCTTACAGGAAGGTGGAATTAATGCTGAAAGTTTATATTTTAAGGTGTAAAGTTTGTACACAGATCTCACATCTAACCAGAAGCAAAAGAAATCATTGTTTTGTCTTCTTTGGTTGATTTCATAATATAATATTCATTAATTTAATTAAATTGTTCTTAATATTACTTGATTTGGTTAGAAACTAAGGAGTTTTCTTTTCTCTTTGAAGGAAAAGGCCTAGTCTGAAGAGATATGCTCTGACCTCTGTAGGGCGTTTCCTCTGGCATCAGTCCAGCTCTCCACCTCTAGGGGTCAATGACTAAGCTCAGTTCTAATACGAACTACCTACATTTACTGTAGACTCAGTTTCACAGACTCAGTTTCAAGACTCATACGTTCAAGACTCAGTTTCACAGACTATCCTTCTTCAGATGTTGTTCCCAGGCCTCAGGCTATCTGTTATTCTGGCCAACAGACTACAAATCAAGAGTTCTTATGCTCCCTAATCCCTACTCACATTTGAAAATTTGCTAAAGTTGTTTGTAGAACTCAGGAAGATAGTCTGGCCTTGAATTCACTATGCACCCTAAGCTGGCCTCAAACTCACAATGATCCTCCTGCCTCAGCCTCCCAAGTGTTAGGATTATAGGTATGATTACTCACCATACTTGTCTGAGTAGTTTATTATAAAGGACACAACTCAACAGCAGACAGATACAAGACACACATAGGCCTGGAATAGAGGTGGAGTTTTCTGTTTAGTTTTGTTTTCCCCAGTCTCTACCTGTTTCATCCTTCAAGCACCTAGATCTGTTCACTGATCCAGAAGCTCTGAACTGTTGAAGAGATTTTATAGAACAGAAATTCTAGCGCTCCTTTCTTCTTTCTGGAGATGCAAGAGTGAAATTGAAAGTCCAAAACCTCTAATTACATGGTCTTTCTGGTGATTAGCTGCATCTTGGGTTTATCTAGGGAACCCACCATACATCACCTTATTAGCATAAACTCAAGGTAATTTAGAGGGGCTTATTTTAAATAACAAAAGTCATTTACAGATCAAGAAATTCTAAGGGTTTTAGGAACTCTATATTAGTAATCAGAGATAAAGATTGAATATTTTTTTGCATTATACCATACTTTGATACCTATGCATCTGATCTTTTTTGTTTTGTTCTGTTTAAAGTGCTCTAGTTCTTCCTTATCTGTGGTTTTACTTTCTGTGGTTTCAGTTACCTGAGGTCAAACATAGACCAAAATTACCCAATAGAAAATTCCAGAAATAAACAATTCATACATTTAAAAATACACACCATTCTAAGTAGTGTAATGAGATTTCTCATATTTTTATCCTGCCCTGCCTCAGATGTGAATTGCCCATTTGTCCAATGTATTTGACCTATACATGGTATCTGGATATCAGTCACAAATAGCTATCTGGATTCTAGAATGGACTATAACTGCATTACAGTACTTCTGCTCCAACAGCACAACGAATTCTTATTCATTAAAATATTTAATTTCATCACTGGGGGCATTGCAACATCTCACATTATCAAGGGAGAATATCAGTGCGAGAAGATATTTTGAGAAAAAGAAGACAACCACATTCATATAACTTTTATGTAGTACATTATTATAATTGTTTTATTTTATTATTAGTTATTAATGTTAGTTTCTTATGGTGTCTAATTTATAAATTAAGCTCTATTATATCATCTATCTATCTATCTATCTATCTATCTATCAAACACAGGGTACATAGTGGGTTTGGCACTATATATAGTTCCGGGTATACCCCAGGGAGACTTAGAATATATACTTCATGGACAAAGGGGAACTGCTATAGTATTTTGTAAGTTCAGTTCAGTTAGTGATCTTAAGATAGGATTATTCTTTCCTTTTGTTTTTCCTAAACCCAATGATTAGTATTTTTGTAAGAAATTTAAAGTAACAGACAGAGACACAAAAATGAGAAGGCCACATAGAGATGGAGACAGGTCAAACTTAAGTTGCCCCAGAAATGCTTGGAGCCACTAGAAGCTGGAGGAGTCAAGGAAGGACTTAAGAGGTGCTTAAGAAGGAGCACCATATGGGCTGGGGAGAGAGCTCAGTAGAATAAGCACTTGCCTGGCAAGCACAAGGGCCTGAATTCAATCCCTGGTTCTGAAAAAAAGGAGCACCACCCTGATGACACTTTGGCTTTGGGTTTCTGGTCCTCAAACCTGATGAAAGACTAAATTAATTTCTTTCTTTCTTTCTTTCTTTCTTTCTTTCTTTCTTTCTTTCTTTCTTTCTTTCTTTCTTTCCTTCTTTCTTTTTTATGCCACTGAGTTAGGCTAATTTATTATGGAAGTCCTAATGAGGAAAATAAGGGAAATAAACCCTTTCTCAGCCCACCTCTTTCCCTTTTATCACTTTTGCTTCAGCCTAATTATAATATTCAAGAAATGATCTAATTATGCTGGAAAGAAGATAAAGTCCAAGCTAAATGATATGCAAGTTAAATGACCACATGGTGCCATCGGATGGACTTGGCACAGATACCAGGCAGCTGAGAGCTAAGAGAAGAATGTGTATAATAACTACAGAAAGTGAGGGACTTCTTTGTCCTGCAGTACAATGTTTCTCTGCACAACACATCCTGTGATCACAGGATGAGCTTTCTCTCTTGCTGCATTCATTTGGTGACATCGTTTTGTCTTTCAATTTTGAGGCATCAGCTAGATTCTTCTAACTCCAAGTATTTTTTTCCAGACTATGCTTATAGCATATTGATACTTTATCTGCCTCCCAAAGGGAATTTAGAATATATGTAACTTGACAATGGTTGACAAAAGCCAATAGGTTGTTTAATCCATTTTGAAAAAACTTAAGAAAGTCAAGAAAGCTATTGAAGAAAATACTTGGGGAAAAATATGTACTTTGAAAGGAAATAGGACCTTTCCTTTGTCTTTGAGGCCTCAAGCAGACATTATGGAGACAGATAACCAAATAAAAGTGCTAGTACCTACACAAAACGAATACATATGCTGCAAAAATAGAAAAATAGTTTGGAAGAGTCACAAACAGATGGCTCCAACTCTTAACAAGCAAGACTCAGCCATCCCTCAGAGAAAATTAAATCTCTAGAGTCACCACGAAATAATGCTCGAAATGTCCAGTTTAGCAGCAACAGAAATATTAAAATATACAAAGAAACAGGTCTATTCACAGGATAAAAAAAGAATTGGGCAGAAAACATTTCTGAGAAATCCCAGACATTGAACTGCTAGTCAAACATGTTAAATTGTCCATCTTAAATATGTTCAGTATGCTAAAATAAACCATAGGCAAAGAACAAAAACAATAAATTCAATGTACAAGAATTGAAAATATCAGCGAAGAAGTAGTAATTATAAAAGTGAAGCAAGTGAACAGCTGAGAAATACAATAACTATAATGAAAAACTCCCTGGAAGTCATCAACAGCAGATTTAAATGGAGAAAATATAGAATCAATGAATTAAAGACTAAGACAATTGTAGTTAGCCTGAGGAGAAAAAGAAAAAAAAATCATGAAGAAAAGTAAGGAATGCCTAGAACATAGTCAAAAATTAAAATATGTGTTAGCAGAATCACAGAATGGTGGCAAAGAATGTTCAAACCATCAGTGGCACAAATCCGCCCAAACCTGAAGACATGAATATGGACAAACAGGAAACGGAGTGCCTTCCAAGGATGTTAAATTCAGAAAGATTCCCTTGGAGACAACCTACAGTCAAATTGTTGAGACCCAAGAGAGAGAATTTTGAAAACAGAGTGAAGTCTTCATTACAAAAGAGCCTCATTTATATTAACAACAAATGATTCCTCAGAAATAGTAGAGGCCAAAGAGCACTGGAATCACACAGAGTTCTTAAAGAAAAGGATAAAACCAAGAATTCTATGGTTGATAAAACTATTAAGAATGAAGGAGAGGGGCCCGGCGGGATGGCTCAGTGGTCTGAAGCGCCTGCTTGGGAAAGCTTGGGCGGCTTCAGGGACCGTGGTTCGATCCCCGGCACCACATGCTGCACCAGCCCTGCCCTCGGGACAAGCTGAGCTGGCCATCAAAATGAGTGAATAAACAAACAAAGGTTCTGAAACAAGAAAAAAAGTAAATAAAATAGGAAATTGTAAAAAAAAAAAAAAAAAAGAATGAAGGAGAAATTATAGATAAAAATGAGGGAATTCATTACCAGTATACTCCACAAGAAGTGTCAAAATAAGTTCTTCAGATTGAAATAAAATGACAGTGATTGTAAATTCAATCCATAAGAAATAAACACAACTATATAAATAAATATAAAATGTGGTGTTGTTGATCTATGTTATGGTTTGTGTCTAGTTGTCCCTGCAAAGCCTCATGCAGTCATGCGGTGGCTTCTGGAATTTGTGATTGATTATTGTGGGTTTGGATGCTGCATCTGCCCTGTGTCAGATACTCTGCAACAGAATGCAGTGAGGGTAAAGAGGCTAGCTAGTTGCCTGAGCTGCTGCCACACTCCCTTTGCTCTCTGCTCTTTGCTGCCACCATGAATAGTTGCTCTTAGCCTCTCACCTCAGAGCAAGCTAAGTATGGACTGAAATTTCCACCAACTGTGAGCTAAATTTATGCTTTCTTTCTTCATTTTGGGTGTTGGGTATTTGTCCCAGCAATGAGAGAAGAGTAACTAAGACAGTGTTTTAGTCAGCTTTCTGTTCCTGGGACAAAATACCTGACAACAAAATTTCAAGGAAAAAAAGCTCTATTTTGGCTCCCAGCTTTAGAAGTTTCAGTCTATGATCATCTGGCTCCAAGGCAGAAAGAGGATGTCTAGAAGATAGCTGCTCACCCTACAGCATCCAGAGAGTGGGGATAGGGTGGTGTGGTAGTGTGGGAACAGAGCTGGGGAGAGAATAGGGGCTGGAAACAAGAGGTACCCTTCAAAGATGTCTACAGGACACTAATTAGAAAAAAATGGGAATCATACAGCTGATACCTCAGATTTAATAGCATCTGAAGTAAAGAAACAATTGCAGAAAGGCCTAGAAAAACTCAGAGCAAAAATAATCTCTGAATAACACCCCCCCACACACACACAAACCCCAAAAAACAAAAAACCTCTGAATTAACAGCATCTGAAGTAAAGAAACATCTGCAGATAGGTATAGCGGAAATCAGATACGAAATGATCTCTGAAGCAAAAAAAAAAAAAGAATTCTCTGAATTAATAGCATTTCAAGTAAAGAGACAACTCCAGTATGGTAGAGAGGAAATCACATCTGAAATAATTTCTAAAGTAAAAAAAGTAAGGATAACAATAATGAAAGAATGAATAACTGCTTCTGAAGAAGACACCGATAAAAATTGGAGATTAGAAAAACTTTGGACTCTTTGAATGAGCAAAATAGGGAAAAAATAGATCACATGAAGCAGACTCAAAGAGAGACATAGGAACTTAAAACCTCAGTGACAAACTGACATTGCCATCTGAATGAAAGTGAAGACAAAGTTTCAGATCTGGAAGACACTGTTGCAGCTAGTAAAAATATAAGAAAGAATCTCTTAAAGACAACTGGAAAAAAAATCAACTAGGATGTAGGAAATAATCATTCAACATCTACAAGATGATGCAAAGATGAACAATATGAGATTAATTGACATTAATGAGAAAGAAGGAGTTAATACAAATGATAAAGAAAGAATATGGGCAGAAGTAATAGAAAACTCCCCAAATATGAGAAAATAATTGAACATTCAGTAACTGAAGCATACAGAACTCCAAATAACATCAACCCAACTAAAAACACACCCAGACATATAATAGTCAAGATCCAAGAAATCCAGCAGAATAACATACTAAACACCACTAGAGGAAGAAAAAGATCACATTTAAAGGAAAATCCATCAGAATAATGGCATATTTCTCTTCACAAACCATGAAGTTAAGAAGAGCATGGAGCAGAGTGCTTAAAGTCCTCCATGAAAACAACTTCCAGCCCAGACCACAGTGCAAAATTCTCTTTCAAGTATAATGGAGAAGTAAAATACTTCCATGATGAAGAACAACTAAGGAGTTTCATGATGACAAAGCCAACCCTACACAGACTACTAAAAGTTATCCTAGAGGTACCAAAATGACCAGAACTTCACAAATGAGGATGGAAAGAGCTGACCCAAGAGGGCAAACAATTAAACGCAGGAGATAAATGGGTAACCAACAGCAGGTAAATAACATAGCAAGCATAAGTAAATACATCCCAATTATAATCATCAATGGAAATAGTCTAAATTCACCAATTAAAAGAAATAGACTGGTACAGTGGTTTAGGAAGGAAAGTCCAACAATGTGTGCTATATACAAGAAACACACCTAACTCATGAAGAAATTGATAGACTGAAAGGCAAACTTTGGAAAACAATACTACATGCCCCAGCATCTCCAAAAAAGCAGGGGTAGCAATCCTGTTTGCAGACAGTCTAAACATCAAACCAAGGATGATCAAAAAAGATAAACAAGGATACTACATACTGGTTAGGGGAAAAATTCAAGAGGAAGAGATAGCACCCAGCTATATAAGACAAATCTTAATGAACATGAAAAATCTAATATCCAATACAAAAATGCTAATAGGAGACCTTAATACCACCTTATCCCAAAAAGGTAGGTCAAGCAGACAAAAAGTAAAGGAATAATAGAACTGAACCAGTACTTAGAAAAATGGACTTAATGGACATATACCGAGTGTTCCACTGAATATACAGTTTTTGCAGCTGCTCATGGGACATTTTCTAAAATAGTCCACATACAATCCATAAGTTGTGCTTACATATATGCAGGAAAACAGAAATTATCCCATGCATGTTATCTAACCACAGTGCAATGAAACTGGAAATAAATGACAAAGAAACCACAAGAATCCATAAACACATGGAAATTAAATAGCACCCTCCTCAGCAACCAATGAGTTACAGATGAAATTAAACAAGAAATTAAAAAAAAATCTACAATTTAATGAAAAATCATACATAACTTATCAGAAATTATGGGCTCTAATCAAAGTAGTACATAGAGGGGAATTTATAGCTGTGAACTCACACATTAAGAAAACTGAGTGAAACAAATAAATACCCTAATGCTTCACTTCAACATCTAGAAAATGAAGAGCAAACCAAATCCAAAGCCCAAGGTGGGAGGAAATTATAAAGATTAGAGTCAAAATTAATTTAATCAAGATGAAGAAAACTATATAAAGCAGTAGTTCTCAACCTTTCTAATGCCATGACCCTGTAATACAGTTCCACATGTTGTGGTGACCCTAAACCAAAAAATAATTTTGGTGGTTCCTTCAAAACTATAATTTCAAATAAATAACATTTTCTGGTGGTTTTAGACGACCCCTGTATTTTGGTCGTTCGACCCCCACCGGGGTTGTGACCCATAGGTTGAGAACCGCTGATACAAAGAATTAACAAACCAAAAAGCTGGTTCTTTGAAAGATTAAATAAAATTGATAAGGCCCTAGCTAACCTCACCAAAAAGAGGAAAGAAAAACTTCAAATTCAAGCAATAAAGAATGAAAAGCGTGAAATTAGTATAGACCCAGTGGAGATTCAGAAGATCATTCATTGCTACTTGGAGAATCTTTACTCTCACAGAATTGAAGACAAGGATGAAATGGACAGATTTCTAGAAAAGTACAAATTACCAAAAACTGAATTAAGAGGATATAAGAATGCTGAACCAGCCAATAACAGCCAAAGAAATACAAAATGTAGTAACAATAAAGAAAAAAACCTACCAAAAAAGAAAAGTCCAGTCTGATGGACTGAATTCTACAAGGAATTTACAGAAGACGTATAAATCCCAATACTCCTGAAACTCTTCAATGAAACTGAAAGGGAAACAATCCCCCCAAAATCATTCCTGGAAAAAAAATATTACGTTGATGCCCAAACCAGAGAAGAACACAACCATTAAAGAGAACTACAGGCCAATCTCTCTCATGAATGTAGATGCAAAAATCCTCAATAAAATCCTCCCAAATACAATACAGCATATCATTAAGAAGACTATAAACTATGACCGGGTAGGATTCATCCCAGGGATGCATGGATGGTTCAATATATGCAAATCTATAAATGTAATACACTATGTCTATAGAGCTAAATTCAAAAATCACATGATCATCTCACTTGATGCGGAAAAGTCTTTTTGACAAAGTCCAACACTCATTCATGTTCAAAATCATACAGTCAATTGGAATAGATGTCCTCTACCTCAGTTTGATAAAAGCCATCTATGACAATCCAATGGCTAACATAATTCTCAGTGGGGAAAAACTGAAGTCTTTTATTCTAAGATCTGCTACAAGACAAGGTTGTCCCCTATCATAACTCCTATTCAATATAGTTCTTGAATCATTAGCTACAGCCATTAGGCAAGAGAGAGAAATAAAAGGAATAAGAATAGATGAAGAAGAAGTTAAACTATCATTATTTGCAGATGACATGATAATCTACTTGGAAGACCCCAAAAAAGTCCCAAGAAGCTACTGGAATTAATACACAAATTCAGAAGCATAGCAGGGTACAAAGTCAATACACAAAAGTCAGTAGCATTCCTCTACATGGATAACAAACACACTGAAAGGGAAATTAGAGAAATAATACCTTTTACAATAGAATGGAAAAAAATGGAATACTTTGGAATTAATCTAACTAAAGAAGTAAAACATCTTTCCAATGAAAACTACAGAACTCTGAAAAAAGAAATCCTAGAGGATTTCAGAAAATGAAAAGACATTCTCTGCTCCTTGGCAGGAAGAACCAACATTGTGAAGTTGGCCATATTTCCTAAATTATTGTTGTACAGATTTAATGCAATCCCTATCAAAATACCATCAACATACCTCACAGACTTTGATAAGTCACTCCTGGAATTTATTTGGAACCAGAAAAAACCTAGAATGGCAAAGACAATCCTGAAGATAAGGCAGGAAGCATTACAATTCCTGATCTAAAATTATACTACAAAGCCACAGTGATAAAATCAGCATGGTATTGGAAAAAAAAAAAAGCCTGACCTGAGGGTCAGTGGAATAGATTAGAAGATGAAGAAACAAATACAAACACACTCAGCCACCTTATCTTTGACAAAGGGGTTAAACATGTCTACTTCAAGAAAGACAGCCTCTTTTGCAAATGGTGCTTGAAAAACTGGCTCTCTCCATGTCAAAATCTGAAACTTGACCCAGGTCTATCACCATGCACTAAATTGAAGACAAAATAGATTAAAGATCTAAATATTAAAAGAAAAACACTAAATCTCCTGGATAGAAAGTAGGGAGAAATCTTGAAGACACTGGGGTAGGCAAACAGTTCATAGACAAGAAGCAAAATGCATGTGTAACATTTGAAAGAATCAACAACTGGGATCTCCTCTTGCTGAGAAGTTTTTGCATATCAAAATAAATTACCAACAGAGTGAAAAGACAATCCACACATTTCAAAAAAAAATTAACTGATAAATATTGAGACAAAGGTCTTCTATCTAGAGTTTATTGGGGCTGGGGAGATAGCTCCGTGGCACAAGTGCCTGCCTGGCAAGTGCAAGGTCGTGAGTTTGAACCCCAGTCCCACCAAAAAAAATAGAGTTTATAAAAATCTAAAAATCATTAGGGTCACAAAATTCAAAGATCCAATCCAGAAATGGGCATCTGGGATGAACACACACACTTCTCATAGGAAGAAATATGACCAGCGTATAAACGCATGAAGAAATGCTCCACATTGCTAGCCATCCATGAAATGCAAATGAAAACAACACTTACATACCATCTCAAGCAAGCAAGAAAGTCTACCATAAAGAAATCAACCAACAACAGATTTTGGAGAGGCTGTGGAGAAAAAAAGGAGCATTTCTGCACTGCTGGTGGTAATGAAGACTGGTGCAACTATTATGCAAACCAATGTGGAGACTCCTTAGAAAATTAGGACTGAACATTCCATTCAATCCATCTGTCCCCCTACTGGGAATCTTTCCAGAAGAAGTGAAAATATATCATAATGATATTTGTTCCTTATGTTTATAGCAGCAGTTTGTGATAGCCAAATCATGGAAACACCCAAAATGTCCATAATCTGAAGATAAGTTGAAAAAGATGTGGTGCTTTTATACAATGAAATACTATTCAGCCATAAAGGATGATTAACTAGAAGACTTCATATATAAATGGATGCCTCTTGAATGTACACCCATAAGTGAAATAAACCCGACCTACATGTGTAAATATCATATAGTCTTCCAAGTGTAAGAACACAAAAGCACAAAAAAAAAAAAGGAAAGACATAACACAGCTGAATGCAAATCAAGAACTTAAGGATTAAACAATGAAGAGACAGCAAGCAGAAAAGTTAGGAAACTTTGCAGAGGAAAAACCATGCACATATGTATACATGATGAATTATACAATGCTCCTAAGAATCTACAATAGATTTTTGACTCTCAGAGTAGCAATGTGTAAGACTAAAATCATGCTTCGAATGCTTGTCATTCTAGTCTTTTAGATACGTGCTGCTTATAATGTAATTTCAATTATTGCTATACTTTCTATCAAGTGAACGTTTGTTTTAAAAGAAAAGAAAAATGGCAATTAAAGAGAAACCAAGACAAGGAAAAATGCCATAGGTTTGACCTGCTATAATTTTGTATATGCTTAGATTTCTAAATTTCTGTAGATTTATTAGAATATCAATGATTGATGGAAAATATTGGTTCTATGTTAAGTCTAAGAAATTTAATATGTAGAAAGACAGTGATGATAAGTTCAGGTATCTATGTCATAGAATAAAAGTATTACTAAGCTTCTCTTCTGGAGAGTTAAGAGCTTAAGTTTGCAGATCAAAAATTAGAAAAAAAGAAGGACAACAAGGATAGCTAATATTTTGACTCTAGCCCTTCAAGGTCAGCGAGGAATTAGGACATAAGAGACCCTGTACTCTAGCATCCTATAACGCAGTGGTGTCCCAAATTTTCTGTTCAAGGAGATTATTAGGTCAACAGAGGAAAGGGATCAATGATGTACAATGTGTGCAAGGAGAGTCACCTAAAGAGAGGACATTCTCTCAGGCTTTCACAAAGAGAAGACTGGTCAGGCAGTGGCCATGATGCATCCAGGCGGCTAACACTGACAAAAGTTCTACAAAATGCTGTACATGGTTTCAAGGTAAATCCTGAGGCAATTTGACTGACCTTGTCAGACATAAAAATTGCATGTTTTGTTATATAGGTCTTGCTTCAACTTGGACTTAACCACCCACCAGAAAATTTTAACTACAAGGCATTTAAAGTAAAGCCATATTAGTATGCTGAGCTGTAAAAGGCTCATGTCAATAGCTTTTGACATTGCCAGTTCTGCTGATAACTCACTACTACTATGGAATATTGGTCTATGTATACAACTGCCTTCTCTTAGTTCAATGAGAAGAAATATTTGTACCAATAGTGTTTATAAAAGTTATCATGTCTGCATCTTGTACTTTAAACACCTACTATGAAGATAACAATACGCATTGTATCAATTATTGTGGCTGTCCTACTGAAGTGTTTTGAAACTGTCCCAATATTATTTCTTATTAAAAATAATAAAAAAGAAAAAAAAAGAATTACACAATAACTATGATTCATTTCTGGTCCCATCTGTTCTTGATTCAAGGATTTTTTTTTTTTTTTTTTTTTTAGGGATTGGGCCAGGACTGTGGTTCAAACTCATGACCTTGCACTTGCTAGGCAGGCACTTTTGCCATGGAGCTTTTTCCCTGGCCCTGACTCAGAGATGTTTTGTTCCCTTCTTTATAAGGCCTGGGTGCATCAGCATGTTAGCCACAGCACCCATATGTAGCCTACTCCCCACTTTCTGTAGACAGTATAACCCATAAATACTATGGATCTGTATGTTTCAGGGTCTTTGCTGTCTCGTGCACTGACTGCCTCAGTTCTCCACTTCACTTTTATCTTCTCTGCGGTTTTCTTTTCGGCCTTTTGCTGTAGTTCCAGACAGGAGGTTGATGTCTTTGCTTGGGTCTCCAATGATTCAATAGATAAATGCATGAAATGATGATTCTATGTTTAAGAGCCCACAATACATAGAGGTGCAACCTGTGACAGAAACATGTAAAAGGGGAAAGTGTATATGATCGCAGTGCTTCTAGATTATAGAAACTGGGCTAGTATTTAAACTTGCTGATGGTAAGTTTTAGATGTTAAGAAAAATTCCCAAGATATGGTCATGATATAACTCAGCAGCACAGTGCCTGCCTGGTGAAGGAAAGGTTCTGAGTTTGATTCCTGGCACACACAAAACACACACAACCATGTACACACACACACACACACACACACACACACACACATCCTAAGGTAACCACTAGGAAAATAATTTTATTTTTTATTTCATTTTTTGATCTTTTTAGGGAAGGGTCTGCAGGGTATTCAGGCTCTCACTAATAGATCGGGCTTGTAGTGATCTGCCTGTTTACAGCCTCCCAAGAGCTGGGATTGTAGGCACACGACACCACACCCAGTCTCAATTGCCATCTCAGCACATGGTGTAGGCAGGGCCTGCATGACCATCGGCCCTTGTGCCTGTTTGTAGGCTCTTTAATCTGCTGTGCTATTTGGCTGGCCTGGAAAATAAATTTATTATGTTTTTTTCTGGTGAACTGTACTGAAAATGAATAATTATATAGCATCAAAATTGTAGACAAATATTGAAATGTGAAGGATAAGATGTAGATAATGAATTTTAGAGAAATCTGAAATGAATACATAGCGTGATATTAATAATAGATTACATATTATAAATTATTTACAAATTTCAATGGATCTAACAATAAAAATTGTCTACAATAAGAATGAAGAAGAATTTACAGATAGTCATATAATAGTTTATTCTGTCAAAATCACGAAACTTACATTCAGTTTTTTCCCTTACACTAGGGAGACTATATGATATTTACACACATAGGTCTGGTTTATTTCACTTATGAGTATATCTTCAAGATACATTCACTCATATATGAAGTCTTTTAGCTTATCATTCTTTATAGTTGAGTAATATTACATTTTATGAAAATAACACATTTTTTTCAACCACTCTTCAGATGATGGGCATTTTGATTGTTTCCAAGATTTGGCTTTCACAAATTGATCTGCTACAAACATAGGTGTACAGACATCACTATGATATGATGTTTTCAGTTCTTCTGGGAAAATTTCCAGCAGGGGGATAACTGGATTGATTGGAATTTCCAGTTCCAGTTTTTCAAGGACTCTCCACACTGTTTCCATAATGGTTGCACCAGTCTGTATTCCCATCAGCAGTGGAGAAGTGTTCCTTTTTCCCCACAGCCTCTCCAGCGTTTGCTGTTGGTTGATTTCTTTATGAAAGCCATTCTTTCTGGGGTGAGATGTTGTTTGGATTTGCATTTCATGAATGGCTATAGATGTGGAGCATTTCTTTGTGTATTTATAGCCTTGCTGAATTTCTTTCTCTGAGAAGAGTGTGTTCATCTCTGATGCCCATTTCTGGATTGGATCTTTGAATTTTGGGACCCTAATGGTTTTTATTTCTTTATAAATTCTAGATAGAAAACCTTTGTCTAAATACATACTAGTTAAAATCTTTTCAAATTTTGTGGGTTGTGTTTTCACTCTGACGGTAATTCCTTTTGATATGAAAAAACCCAGCTGGAGAAGGTCCCAGTTGTTGATTCTTTCAAGTGTTATATGTGCATTTTGATTTTTGTCTGTGAACTGTTTGCCTACTCTGATGTCTTCAAGATTTCCTCCAACTTTCTCCTCTAGGAGAAATGTTTAAATCCTCCAGGTTTTAATGTTTTTCTTTTAATATTTAGAGCTTTAATCCAGTTTGACTTTAGTTTCATGTATGGTGATAGACCTGGGTGTTATGGTTTATGTCTAGTTGTCCCCCCAAAGCCTCATGGAGTCATTGGGCGGGGACTTCTAGAGTTTGAGACTCGATCCATGATCCCTGGGATTATAGGTTTTAGTACTGATGGGATTATGGGTGGAAGTACTTCTGGGACTATGGGTGAGGCCTAGGGCGGGAGCTAAGGCGGAGAGCCTGAATGTAATATAAAGAGAGACAGAGAGACAGATTAGAGCTCTAGTTGTTGCTGTTTCTCTGCTGCCGTGTTTGGTTGGCTACCTCTGCTGCCATTTTGTTGCTGTTCCGCCGCCAAGAACTGGATGCTCTCTGCTCTGTTCCACTCAGACTTGGGCCAGCCGAATATGGACTGAAACCTCCACAAACTGTGAGCTAAATAAACCTTTCCTTCCTTCATTTTGAGTGTCGGGTATTTGTCCCAGCAATGAGCAAAATGTAACTAATACACTGGGTCGAGTTTTAGTTTTCGGCATGTAGAGAGCTGGTTTTTCTAGCATCATTTGTTAAAGAGGCTATCTTTCTTCCAGTAAACATGTTTAGTCCCTTTGTCAAAGATAAGGTGGCTGAGTATGTTTGTATTTGCTTCTGCATCTTCTAATCTATTTCATTGATCCTCGGTTCTATTTTTTTTTTTTTTTTTTTTTGCCAATACCATGCTGATTTTATCACTGTGGCTTTGTAACATAACTTTAGGTCAGGAATTGTAATGCTTCCTGCCTTATCTTTGTTTCCCAGGATTGTCTTTGGAATTCTAGGTCTTTTCTTGTTCCACATAAATTTTAGAAATGATTTCTCCAGGTTGGTGAGGTTATGTTGATGGTATTTTGATAGGGATTGCATGAAATCTGTATGATACTTTAGGAACTATGGACATCTTCACAATGTTGGTTCTTCCTGTCCAGGAGCAGGGAATATCTTTCCATTTTCTGAAATCCTATAGGATCTCTTTTTTCAGAGTTTTGTAGTTTTCACTGAAGAGATCTTTTACTTCTTTAGTTAGGTTATTTCCTAAGTATTTCATTTTTTCAGTGCTATTGTAAAAGGTATTGTTTCTCTAATTTCCCTTTCAGTGTGTTTGTTATAGGTGTAGAAGAATGCTACTGACTTTTGTGTGTTGACTTTGTACCCTGCTATGCTACTAAATTTGTGTATTAATTCGAGTAGTTTCTTGGTGCAGTTTTTTGAGTCTTCCAAGTAGATTATCATGCCATCTGCAAATAATGATAGTATAACTTCTTTACCTGTTCTTATTCCTTTCATGTCTCTCTTTTGTTAATGACTGTAGCTGATGATTCCAAAACTGTATTGAATAGGAGTGGTGATAGGGGACATCCTTGTCTTGCACCAGATCTGAGAGCGAAAGACTTCAGTTTTTCTCCATTTAGAATTATGTTAGCCGTTGGATTGTCATAGCTGGCTTTTATCAGGTTGAGTTTGAGACCCTCTATGCTGATTTTCTCTAGGACTTTGGACATGAATGAGTTTTGGACTTTGTCAAAAGCCTTTTCTGATTAATTGAGATGATCACATGGTTTTTGGCTTTGGCTCTATTGATATAGCGTATTGTATTTATAGATTTGTGTATGTTAAACCATCCTTACATCCCCAGGATGAATCTTACCTGGTCATGGTATATAATCCTCTTGATGATTTGCTGTATTCTATTGGCAAGGATTTTATTGAAGACTTTTGCATCTATGTTCATGAGAGAAATTGGCCTGTAGTTCTTTTTTAGTTGCATTTCTCTCTGGTTTTTGTGTCACTGCAATACCTGCCTCTAGGAATGATTTTGAGAGGATTGTTTCCTTTTCAATTTTATTAAAGAGTTGAGGCATATTGGGATTATATCTTCTGAAAATCTCTTGTAGAATTCAGTTGTCAATCCATCAGGATCTAGACTTTTTTGTGTTGGTGGACTTTTTATTATATTTTGTATTTCATTGGCTGTTATAGGGTTATAGAGAGTCCTTATATCTTCTTGATTCAGTATTGGTAATTTATACTTTTCTAGGAATCTGTCCAATTCTTCTGTGTCTTCAGTTCTGTGAGAGTAAAGATTCTCAAAGTAGCTATTTATGATCCTCTGCATCTCTGCTGGGTCTGTAGCAATTTCACCCTTTTCATTCCTTATTTTTTGAATTTGAGTCATTTCTTTCCTCTTTTTGATGAGGTTAGCTAGGGGCTTATCAATCTTTTTTAATCTTTCAAAGAACCAGCTTTTTGATTTATTAATTCTTTGTATTGTTTTCATTGTCTCTATTGAGTTAATTTCTGTTCTAATCTTCATAATTTGGAAAATAACTTTAAACCTACATTGCATGCTAGAAAACTAAAGACTGCCAAAATGTTGTACAGTTTTTCAAATAATTTATGTTTTTATTTATAAATTCTCACAAAAAATCCTGTCAAAGGAGTCAGCTATACGTGGTAGGCTTTGATAACTTGGGAAAGAAGCATTAAAGGTAGATTTTTGTCATTTGGTTTCTTTCTGCTGGCAAGCCATGTGACAATGAAAACTCTGCTTCTTCATTTTTTTTTCAATTGGAAAGTAAGGCTGTTTGTATTAGCCTGTCTTTATTACTATAAGAAAAATACCCAAGGGAAGTTAAATTTACAAAGAAATAGGTGTTATTTGAGGTATATATCTGGAGATTCAGAGGCATGGACTGACACCAGCATGGCTCTGATGGAGGCTCCTGGTGTGTCTTAGTTACTTTTTTACTCATTGCTCTGACAAATACCCGACACTCAAAGTGAAGCAAGGAAATGTTTATTCAGCTCACAGTTTGCGGAGGTTTCAGTTCATAGGCTGCTGGCTCCAAGGCAAACAACGTCGGTTCTTACAGGCAGAAAACGGTGTACAGCAGAGGAGGAGCAAAAGCTGTGGCATCCATCAAGCCTCTCTCTTCCAAATTCTTTGCCAGCACTCCACTGGCTCCACTGTGAAGACTGGAGCTCCTCCAAAGTGGCACAGGTGCAAAGATCAAGCTCCTCCAAAGACCAGGACTTCTTCAAGGGGGCAGGGCAGGGCCACACAAAGTCTTCCTCAACTCCTTTTTATACACTTTTTGTGCTGAGTCACTTTAGGGCAGCCTATCTAGCCCTAGGATGAAACCAATCACACCTTAGCGGAGACCAATCACGTCCCAGGGCAGGCCCTCTGCATCCTGCAGCATTGGACTCCCACAACCTGGAACCTGTGGAGCCTATCCAGCCAAGCTTCAGTTTGACACAATGTATCAACTATCACATGATGGATTATAGCATAATGGCAAGATCATGCATGAGAGGGAGAGAGTACATTCCAAAGGTGTTTTTGTAGTTCTGGGGATTGAACTTAGAGCATTTAGACTGAACTACATCCCAATACATTTTTATCTATTTATTTTTGTTTTAAGATGGAGCATTACTAAATTGGCAAGCTACCCAAGCAGGGTTTGAACTTGCAGTCCTCCTACCTTAGCCTCCCAGAATGCTAGGATTGCAGGCATGTGCCACAATATGCAGCCCTAAAAAGGCTATAGGAGAGGCTTTGATCCCTTGTTCTGTCCTGGGGGACACTGCCCCAGTGACTTAAAGACCTCCCACTAGGCTCTGTTTCTTAAAGATCTATTCCTTCCCAACATTGCTGCCCTGGAGCATAAACTTCCCACACATGAATCAGAGGGGTACATACCCCACCACATTCAATCCATTTCCATCTGAACTGGAAGATTTCCAAGGTTCTAAGCAGCCTACAGAGAAGCACCACGGTTTGCTCTCTCAGTCCCGTGTGCCTTCTGAGTGGAACATGAGTAACAGAGACCTCCTTTTTTTCACTCTTAGTAGAGTATGTACTCTCCAAGGTTAATTTTAGAAGAGATGAAAGCAGCACCCAGGCTGGCCAGACTGAGATGGAAGACCTGTTTTGGATCTGCAAATCAAGTAGGCAGATGTTCAGTTCAAATAGACAAAAGTTTATGGAGGGTTACTTGTGTGCTAGGACATGTGCTCAGAACTACACACACAAAAGGAGAACGAGTCCTTCCTGTAAGGAGCTGGCATGCTACAACTGCCTTAATAAGGAAACTGGTGCTCAAGAGGCCTGAGGTGTGTGAACGAAACCACACAAGCAGAGGCCTATCTGGTTCAGGAAGTCAAACTAATTTTTATGTCAGGAAGCTGGCCATGCCATCAGACTGGCATGGATCAACTGAGGTGCATTTTTGTGATGTCCAGTGTAGGCTGCTGTAGAATGCTTTTAGCAAATAAACTTGAGCTGTACGGATTTAGTTCTAACAGTAGCCCAACTGTCTCATGTTCTACTTAATTCACCTCCTCCTGTTCTACTTAATTGAAGGATTCAGTCCTGACCTTTTTCACTTCTGGTCAACGGCATCAGTTCCTCACTCAGCACTTTGCAGAAGATATACAGCACCATTGGGCAGGCAGGACAAGAGGTGCATAAGAGACACATGGATTCCTGACCTGTGTCCTCAAGACCTCCAGGTCCCAAACCATCTCAAGTCCCAGGGCCTTGATTGCACAGTGTACCCTTTCTTCATCAGTGAGTGAAGGAGCGGCCCTTTTCCCTCTTCTAAGTCTTGGTGATAACTCAGTTGTTTTTTGATTTCATAATGGAAATCAAACTCAGAGCTTCACACTTCCCAGGCAGGAACTGTGCCAATGATCTACATTCCTGGCAGGAAATGTTTGTGTGTGTGTGTGTGTGTGTGTGTATACATACATACATACCAGGAATCAAACTCAGGATCTGTGCTTGCCAGACAAGTGCTTATGCCACTGAACTATCTCCCCAGCTCCTAAAGTCAGTTTTTAAAGACATTGCCTTTTCTCCAATTGTTATATTGACTCATAACTAGTTATACATGCTAGTTATGCTACAAAAAAGATGCACATGCAGTAGGAATTACACCTCTGTTTTGAATTTTGATCTTTTCTCAGGATAGAGATGGCTGTGGAACCCTTTCTCTCCAAATAGTGAGCCATCAGTAGCAGGAAGCACCCAGCCATCCCATGGTCACAGGGGGAAAACAGTGACATTCTAGTGTGCCATGCTGTTAAGTCATAATTAGCAAGTTCCACATATTCAGTGGCCTTGTTTTTTGGTACTGGAAATCACACTCAGAACCTCACTCCTCCTTTTCAGCTACAATCCTGGCCTGTCAATTCTTTTTCAATTTACCATACTTTGAACTTCCAATGGCTTTGTCTGGATGTATAGCCCTGAGGTAAGTTGAGGAGCTTTGCATAACATTTATTTTAACACGTTACCTCTTTGAAAGAATTCTATTGAGGCTGCAGGGATAGGTCAGTGGAATAAGTGCTTCCCTGGCAAGCACAAGGTTGTGAGTTTAATCCCTGGCATCATCTAACAAAAAACAAATGAAAAACTGTGAAATCATCCCATGTCATTTATGAATTGAATGGTCAATAAAGAAGTAAGCACAGGAACTGATTGGTGGGCTGAATAGTGTCCCTAAATATGTTCCAAGGTGCTCAACCCTGGAGCCTGTGTGTGTGTGTGTGTGTGTGTGTGTGTGTGAAGGACCTTTAAAAGCTGTGTCCTTTGGTGAGTCCTAAACATCATCTAAAACATCCTTAGGAGGGAAGGATGCTCATAGAGAAGAGAGGGAGGCCTGTGACACAGGAGGCGGAAACTAGAGAGCAGACCACAAGCAAGGAATATGACTGGAAAAGTCAGAATGGACCCTGCACCAGAGGGAAGATGGGCCTAATGACATTTTGATTTTGGTCTAGTGATGTTGTTCTTGAACTTCTGGCCTCGGGGACCAGGAGAGAATCAATTTCTGTTGTTTGAAGCTGTGAAAGTTATGCTATTTATTACAGTAGCTATAGGAAACTAATACTGATACTCATTTTATCTGTCTTACTCGTTCTCCACAAAATGGTTTCAAATTATACAATAAAAAACTCAGAATTATGCAGCAGGCCAAATATATTAAAGCACAGTTACTAGAACCTAAGAATACAAAGTCTTGCAGCATGGAACACATTCATTAAGATGATGCAGGCAAGTTAGAGATGCTCTGAGTTGAAAGATATCAGTGTGTTTAATGACAGGCCACAGTGGCACTGCATGAATCTAAATGCTGCACAGAGGGGTCTGTGTGAAAAACATGGGCCATGGAGAGCCATTTATGGAGGAGTCTTAGACTCACCATTGTTTTGAAGTGGTCACCAGGGCAAACAGGGTTCTAAAATCATTACTGTACCTGCACTGGCCAGAGACTCTGGGGTGCTCTGGTGACCTTTACCATAGGGAGTGCTCTTGTTTGTTGCCTATACTCACAATTGGAAGGAATGGTGCCTTGCAGGTTACAAACTCCAGGCATAGATCCCTGGCTCAGAGGCAACAGAAGGAGGGCAGCAGCTTGATGGCCACGGGGAGTGTGCAGAGAGGAAGTGGGGGGTTGGGCAGGACATTCGTTAGGATGGCAGCCTGTGCAGATGCCCTCAGCTTGGGCTTAGCCCCGAGAGGCAGGGAGCTACAAGACTGGCTTGGCAAATTGGACGGGGTGTCAGGCTATGAAATATGATGGATTAGCAGCCGAGGCTGGTGGTGTGACCTGCTTTTAGACACTTCATTTAGAAGTTATCGTATTGCTGGATGTTTCCTATAATTTGTGATGATGCTGATTGTGATAAATCGTGAGTTTCTGGAAAGCCCCAGCCTGCTCCAAGGGCTGAACAGAGAAAACGTGTAATTCTGTGGGAACATTCATGCCACGAATGAGAGTGAGGGGCTGCCTGTAATGACAAAATGCTCAGTCAGTGAACAAAGTAATTAAATCAAGCTAATTAAATCACAATAAAAATAATTTTAATTTAATTAATTTCTCTGCACTGATGGAACATTATGTGGAAACCAAGAGGCTTTCTGAACACTAATAGAATTTCGGAGCTGGGACACCAAAGTTGCAGTCACTGGTGTGGTACGTGGGTTAATGTTGAAAGAATGAAATTAAATACACTTAACGAGCTGCTGATATGTTGACTGAACCTCAAATGGAAAATGATTTTCAAAGTAAGAGAATAGGATCTCTTCTTTTTCCAGTTAAGTTGCAGTACTGAGCCAATACATGTCAAGCCTGGGAATAATTTAAAAGCTAGATAAAGTAGATGGTACGTGATTGCTGCCCTGTGCTAAAACTGATGAGCATCTTGAGCCAAGTGAAAGCAAATAGGTTAGCAGGTGCACCCGTTACTCTCAGCCGTATCCTCGGCAACTAGTATCTAATACAGCTGCTGGGAGTATGAGAATGGGAGTCTTGCGAGGCCCCTAAGCAACGACTAAACAAGTGGCAATAGATTTTAAGGGCAAAATAGAAGATTTAGGTGAGCCATGTGGAAGGAACTTCTGTCTGGCCCATGAGTTAACGGATAACCAGTTATTCCTCAAAGAGATGAACCATTGTTCTCTCCCTTCGGGTCCACCCAAACCCTTTATCATCAGAGTTAAGCAGAGATGGATACTAGCTGGAACTCCAACAATTATTGTTCAATCAAATGATTAAAGTCATTTAAGAATTTTTCCCCTCAGGGCTTGAGCAGTAGGATGGATGCTCTTCTGTGGTTGTTTAGACATTGCTCACCTCATCAGCAGGAGGGTGCTCTGACAGGCAACCTTTCAAGGTCACCTCCACTAGACTAATTTTGTCATGTAAGCAGCACTGGAATTCTAAATGTGTGTAGCAGGCACTCACATAATTACCAACTGTGATTTTAGAGGATTTCTGTGCTTTGGATCCCAATATTATTTATCATGCAACTTATTTTAATTAATATGTTGTGTGTGTGCCAACACTAGAACCAGACCCCATTATGGCTAGTCTGGGCACCACATTGTTTAGGAGTGAAATTGTTTTCTGGGTTGTGGCTGGTTTTACTCCGCAGCAGCCAGGGGAGCAAGGGAGCCAGGAGCAAAGCCTTTGCTGCCCAGAGTTGTCATGACCTCTGTCTTAGATGCCTGGCCACCAAGAGGCTGCTTCTCCATCGAAGAAAGCGTGTGTGGGGGTGTTGGGATGCCTGTGGAGAGGGCTCCAGAAGCAATACGAGGTTCCTCAGGGAGAGAGAAGGGAGATGGAAGTCTGTGATCTTTGGGCGCTGCATGCCAGCCTCCGATGGCCGGTGTCTGAATGCTGGCAAAGAGCAAACTGTTGTCTGAGGTAACTCAACTGAGCAAGCGCAGCAGCACACCGCCCACTGGCTGCAGCGGCTCCTGTCAGCACGCCCACCTCAGGACGCGCAGACCCACGAGCAGGTCCTCAGCTTCCTGTGCAGTCCTCCGTGAAGGTTTAGAACAGGGCACTTCCAAGAAGGCTTTTGTCTTTCTGGAAAGGGCACCTTCCATCCCCAAGTGCCACTTGGCTGGCGTGCAGCGCTGACCACCACCCCGACCTTGTGCCCCCTGGCATTTCTTAGGTCCCTCTCTTCTGCACTCCGGCTCTAACTGACCATCTTGCTGGGACAAACACATGGCACAGCCAAGCCACAGATAGCTTCTTTTCTCCCTAGGATGTCTTGCCATTAGAGCAGACACTTTATATTCTTGTATCTTTAATGAGAATTGAAACCTGAGGACTGTACCCCCATCCCATTCTGTCCAAGAGGTGTAAGGTCCAGATATATTGGTATCATTTTTAAAAGATGCTTAGATCCTACAACAACCTTCATTTGTGGTGTAGCACGTGTCAGGCAATGTGCTGAGCAGTTTTCCCAGTCACTAAACTCTCCCAGTCACTCTGTCGGTATGTGCTACTTTCATGTCCTCCATACAGATGATGAATGGGCAGCTTGTGGGCGTTACACGAGTTACCTCAGGGCAGGGTGGCTGTGGCTCAGGGCTTCTGGAACTGTGATCCCTTTTTTTCCAAGTCCCTCCTGTTCTCCCTGCTGGACAACCCCTCTGTGTATGGACTGCTCACCTCCCACTCACCCTGCTGCCCACAACGCACACCCAGAGCTCATGTACCATCTTCCTCTGTGGAATTCTCTTTTCCAACTAAAAGATGTTTTTGGAAGCAAGATTTTAGATTAAACAAGACTGTTAGGACTATTTTTCTCTCTTTTAAGAACATAGTTAATTACACACTGGGCATCTGTGTTAGCTTGAGGGTTCTGTCATGGGTGGAAATCTCTTCAAAGACATTGACTTGGGGACCTGCACTGAGCTTTGACTAGGCTGAGTCACATTCTCTGCCACAGCCTATGTCCGTGTGCTCAGCAGTACTCTATGCGCTTTAGAAATCAACACAGCCAGTTGGGGAAATAGGCAGAGGAATGGACAGCCCGAGAACCCCACCTTGATCGCCATTGGACCTTCTGCCTTTGATTTTTTTCTCCAAACTGGCTTTGTCCACTCTTGTCCCTTTCTCTGTGCCACCCCTCTTTCCTGTCATTCTGATGCCATGCAGTTGGGTTCACACTACAATTGTTTGGGTGGCCTTAGCCTGCTTCATCATTCTCTGCTGAAAGAGTAATAATAGAAAACCCTGAAGAGAAAATATTTAGCATTTCTGAAAAGGTTTGAATTAATGAAATAATGCTCGAGGGCATTTAGATTGAACCCGTGTAATTGTAGGTTGTGATGTATAATAGTAGCTCATGCAGGGACATCATTTTATTTTCAGGTTTTTGTTAATCCAGTGGGTTTGGTGGAATTAGAGGGCTGCTGTGAAAAAAAAAAAAAAAAAAAAAAATCCCTCAGCAACCTGCTGGTGCCAGAACAGCCTTGTCAAACTAGCAGGTAGCTGTGCGCTTAGCCTTTATCCTGTGTACAATAAGGCAATCACCAGGGTCTGTAGAAAGAGTATTGAACTGTCGACACGGGACATTTTTGTTGAAAGTAGTCCTTTTGATTTCATCTTCCTGAACTAATGTAATGAAAGCAGACATTATGAGACACATTCATCTCAGTTTGGAGGGACCATGACGAATATATAGCCACGTGTGCAAGCATAAAGTCATCCCACTGCTAGAAGTGACTTGGAGATGATGGCTAATGCCATGGCTGGGAACATCTTATCCCAGGTAAGGGTGGACAGCCACCTGGGAGTGGGCGCACGGGTAGAAATTGCTGCCATGCCATTTATATTCTCAGAATATCTGACTTCTACAGTATCCTGTATTTCAGCCACAAGCCAAGCTTCTCTAATTACAGAGTGTTTACCTCTAAACAAGAAGAAAGAAAAACAAAGTGAAGGAATCTTGAACTTGTATTTGCTGATCAGATGGCTGTTTCTATGGAAACAGAAACAGTAAGGAGCTGGCCAGGAGCAGCCAGGGTCAGAGGCCTAGTTTATGTCAGCCTTTCCTTATTCTCAAATTCCACGTTCGTTGGCTCTGTGAGTTTATGACCTCAGTGGGGACTATTTGCAAATAAAAAGAGCTTCACATAACTTAGAATTTAGGAGCTTTCTCCCAAACAAAAGGCTCACAGAAGTTGGCCTGACTCTGGCCTTCGAGGGGATCCAAACTTATGAACCCTTCTCATTTCTTTCTGACTTAAAACATTCCAAGTTTGCTGTAACATGGTAAACATCACCCCAACATTTATTTGTGTGGTTGCTAGGGTGCCATTTTTCATGCATTCACTAAAGGGCACTGGAAAGAGTTGCTTATGCTCCATTGATTATATCTTGTCCTGAGTATGTAGGTACATTGTTCTGGGTGTTAGACTGAAAGTGTATGAGTACTTGCAGATTGAATCTTGTTTTTTTGTTTTTTTCTTTTTTGCAGTGCCAGGGATAGAACTGGGGATCATACACTTGCTAGGCAGGCACTTATGCCATTGAGCTATCCTCATAGAATTGATGGTGTTTCACTGTATATATTCACTCGTGCATTTGTTCAGTAAGCTTCCACCTAGGACTCACTGGAGTCAGGCTTCAGATATTAGACTCTGGAAGGCAAGTGACAATTTCCAGGTGTTTCTAAAACAAGGCAGAGGTAATGCACAGGAAGTTTGTGATAGGGAGATGCCCAGGGTGCAAAAGGAGCCAGAGAAACCACATACTTAGCTGTGTGTGTCTGTGTGTGTGTGTTTGTGTCGTATGAATACATGTTCCTGGGCACTGAAAAGTGCATCATAGCAGGGCAGGATTATGGGTGGAGATGGGAACTACAATACATTTTTTTTAACCAATCAATTATTTATTTATTTACTTAGATATTTATTTAGTGCAGGGTCTTGCTATCCAGCTCAGACTCATAAAGATCCTCCTATCTCAGTCTCCCCAGCACTGGGATTATAGGCACGGGCACCTATACCTGGTTTTGGTAGCCAACATGGCACACCCTGAATTCTAGAGCTGGCATGGCACATGGTACCAGGAATTGACCCCGGCTTCATGCTTAAATCTTGAAGCATTTTTTGGGGGGTGGGGGGGGTTGCCAGAGATGGAATTTAGGACCTTGCACTTGCCAGGCAGGTGCTTATGCCACTGAGCTACGCCCTGGCCCTCATACATAGAAGTTAGACAATAAAAGCAAAGCAGATTACATTGTAGGAAAGAGGAATAACAGGAAAAGTAACACCCAAAACTGAATTATAGGCCTTAGCTAATGAGAGCTAAGGCTACTTAGGTTATGGTGGTGGTAGAATCTGGAGAAATTGGCAGTGCTCCTGTGTTCATGATAGAGTTCATTTGTTGAATGAAGGAAGACAGAAAAGAAGGAAGAAGGGCAGTGGCTACTACACAGGGAAGGATTAGATTTGTTTCTTATGTCCATCTGGTGATTTTTAAAGAAATACAGTAAATATTTCCTTCATCACTTAACTTTAGAACCTCAATATCTTTGTCTACAGAAAAAGATCTAATCAAGGAATATTATGAGAGTGAAATGAGATACTAACGTCTGGTACTTAGCATGGTCCTTGGCACATTCTTCATGCTGAGTAACAGTGGTCATTATTATGACAACAACTGTAGAGGAAAAAGGCTGTAATCAAAGTGCCAGCGACAGGTGATGGCAGTCAGAAGTAGGACCGCGAGAGAGTAGTGGGTCTGAGAGCTCTCTGGGGAGACAGTGTTGGCAGGTCCAGTGCCGGTAGCGAGGGAGAGGAGTCAAGACTGGGCTCCAGGTGTTGGGGTGGGGGCGTGGCAGTCCCTTCACAGTGGGAGCAGCAGGCGGTGTCCACAAAAGAAAAGCCTGCACAGTTCTCATTCTGATTTACCCTGTTGCAAGGAAACGCTTCTGACACTGAGTAATTTGCAGAGGATAGACACCTACCTGTCGCATGACTCTGAAGGCTGGAAAGTAGAAGATCAAAAGGCATCGCATGAGCAAGAGAGAACAAGAGATCAAGTGTGCAACTCAGGTCCTCTTATAATCAGCATTGGTTCACTTCTGAGGGTGGAGCTCTACTCAAAAGGCTGCAGATCCCGACACTGTTGCACTGGGGAACCTGCTGAGGCCACAGCAGACAACAGAACTCAATCCTTGATCCAAAGAGCTAGTTTTATAGAACCGGATTAAAGGGCCAGCGAGACAGCTCAGCAGTCTAAAGTGCCTGCTTAGGCTTGCGGGACCACAGTTCGATCCCCGGCTCCACATGCTGCGCCAGCCCCACCTCCAAGGCAGACTGAGCTGGCCATAATATATGAAAAACAAACAAACAGGAAAAAAATGGACTAAAATCAGCACCATGAGAGTGGCTCTAGAGATTTCTCTGTGGGAATGGTGGGGTCATAGCAACTCAGAGGACACCGCTCACCACGTGATCGCTGGCGCCTCCTCTTCTCCTCAGCCAGTCTTCCAGAGCCCGCTGGTTCTCCAGCCACCTGTAGGAATCAAGCTTCCCTGTGAGAGCCCTGAAGTTCCTTGTGGTGATGCATCACCTGCCACGGCAGTGGCCATTGCTCTTCTACCCACCCCAGATCCAGTGCCGCTGCATGTAGCCCAGCTACTAGGGAAAATGTTATGAATCCTGCTTCTTTGTGTTCCAGCCAGAACAATAAAACTTATTCCCAATACTAATACTGCAATTTAAATTTATTATCTTTGTGCTTTACAGTGTACATCGCAGTAAACTCTGTTCCCAAGAGAATCATTACAATCTCCAACTACTTAAGGAATTATTTTTGTTTATGTTTTAAAGCCACAGCAATAAAATTTAACAACCACTATAATAGCACAACTTTGTAGGACTTTAGAACTTGCCATAAATGATAACCAAGAATGAGTTAGTATGAAAATTCTTTTCCAGGAGAAAAAAATATTTTTGTTGTTCTATCATAAGGCTCAAGTTTTTAAAAGTCCATTGCAAGACACACTGCTTTCCAATTAGTCAGTTTTGTTGACTGTATCTGTTAGACATTTCTCGAGTTTCCCCAGCTCTCTAACTACACAGTTCCCAAGTTTATGCACCATCAAACTGTATGTAGCCTACAGTGTGACAACCTGGAGCCTGGGTAACTGGCATGCTTTCTCCCCATTCAGTGTGGGCCTATGATCCAGTCTCACCACACATCTTGCTGGATTCCAGAAAACTGTGGGGGCTGGAATGGCAGTTATATAGTACTACAGGGAAGTAATCAGCCATATCCACAATGTGGACATGGTAGGACAAAGAGCCTAGTTTCTGTATTGAATCAGTAGTGTAAAGGATAGAGGGGAATGGAGGAGTAAAAAGAGTACTGAGAACCATACACACACAACTAGGTTTCATCTGTGGGCTTTTTGTGGCTTCTGACCTCCAATAAACCAAAAGTATAAAGGCATTTGGAACTCAGGGAAAAGCAAGCAAATGCAAATCAAGACTGCCAAAATGCTGATGCTTGTTGAGAGGGTGGGGTGCGTAGTGGGTACTCAGTGTCACTATTTGTTCTGTTTCCTTTTGTGAATGCTGGAAAATAGTGCGATTAAGTGGAAAAGATTTAGGAGAAGAGGTCGGATCAACTATTTGAACTATTTGCGTTTGCTTTTTGAGATAATGCCTCACGTTGTGATTCAGTCTGATCTTGAACTCTGCATGTAGCTGGGTGTTTTGAAATAACTGCAAGCCACATGTCATCTCCTCTGAGAATACACAAGAATGTGCACCTGCCAATAGGTAAGGCCTTCGGGAGCATCACCACAGGCCAATGGAATTAGCAATAGTTTTAAGCATCATCTACTGTCCAGATCCTGCTTGCTTTTCCTTGGACACAAAGCAACTCTCCTGCCTCAGTCTTGCAAGTGCTGGGATTATAGGGTGACCTCGCTGGACTGAACTTTTCAGCACCAACTGATTCATTCAAAAAAAAAATTTTTTTTGTCATTACTTATTTCAATATCATCTGATAGGAGAAAGGAGATCTATACTTGAGAAAAGACACATAAAATAATACTTGCTGCAACTCAACAATACCTAGAAGAGTCAAAAGTGGATGTAAGACACTCAAATTATAGAACATGCATGGCATGCTAACTTTAATATATAAGGAGAAAAAATGAAAACGATAGTCATGTAAGCTGAAAGATAGTTTATATATGTCTAAAGAGAGGAAATACACATAAGCATCCATGAGCATTTGTTAAGATTTGGGAGAGAGAAGAACCAGGCTAAGAGTAACATTTTATTGAGTAGTATTTATATGTTCTGATTTTTGGAAACATGTGAACATACTGCACATTCAAAAATTTAAAATAGAAGGCCGGGCGTGGTGGCGCACGCCTGTAATCCTAGCACTCGGGAGGCTGAGGCAGGAGGATCGGTGCGAGTTCGAGACCAGCCTGGGCTACAAAAGTGAGCTCAAGGCCAGCCTCAACTGCACAGCAAGACCCTGTCTCAAAAAGACAAAAAAAAAAAAAAAAAAAAAAAAAAATTTAAAATAAAAGCAAAGTGATGGTGATAAAGATATGTCTCAGTGATAGAGAACTTGCTTAGCAGGCCCAAGGCCTGGGGCTCAGTCCCCAGTGCAGTACCTGAGAAAACAAAAGGAAAAAAGAAGGCAAGTGCTATCAGCTCTCCTCCTACATGGGGTCGTTGTCCACATACTGAGCTCCCCCAAACTGCTCTGCAGGCCCTAGCCAGACCCTGCACTTTCTAACACAGGAATTGCGCATGCTCTTTGCTCTGCTTGTTCTTCCCACCAAGTGGCCTGCCCAGCTCCTGCCAGTTCTTCAGGCTTTGCTGCGGACACCACTTTTCCTGCAGTCTCCATCACCTCGTGCTTCCTGACTCTGCAGAGTTCCTTGCTTTCGATCCCATCACTCTGGGTCTCTCTGGGTCCTGTAACCTGTAACCTCTGGGTTATGTCTGATTCAGAAGGAATCCTCCACCTTCTTCTTTACCGAGTGTAAATCCCACAAGAGCCTGCATAATTAATGTTCCCCTGGGCTCCATCCCCTGTGGCCAGGCTTCCTATCCAGAGGAGTTCAACATGAAGAGCAGAAGTGAAGAAGTTAGTTACAGGATGTAAAGAGATGATCATCTTGCATGAAGGTGGCGTGTAGAACCCTGAGGCAGATAGAATTTCCAGTAGAAATGAAGACAGGGAGAAAGCCTGCCACACTGAACAGAGACAGAGTGGTGTAAATTGATGGAGGAACACTAATCAGCTGAGGGCGGAGTGGAGGCAGAGGGGTTTTATTTTGACTCGGCAATAGGGGGAAATATTAATGGTGGAGAGAGCATGGAAAAATAGATGATAAAAAACTTTTAAAGTTGATTCAGAACAAAATGGCATCAGTGAACCTAGTGTTTCATAGAGAGGTCCATGTTTCTGGAGGTTTTGGAGCGCCACAAAAACCTTCATTAGTAAACTTCACTGTTGTTTTTAGGATTCTAAATATCTGGTGATGTAAGAACTAAAGGCAAACTAAGGAGTAAAAAATGATATGAGCCTAGAGAGCTAAAATATGGGATGGGAAGAATGAGGTGAGCTTGGGAAGCATTGCAGGAAGAAGAGGCAGGGAGGAGGCAGGGATGGGCCATGCAGGGTCACAGAAGGACACTGAACCCAGCGAGAAGGCCTGGCAGGGCCTGAGTTGTTAGCAAGTCATGCTACGCTGAGCCTCATTCTCACTGTCAAAAGCAAAGAGGGGCAGGAAGCACTGAAATACCCATCCTCACCTGCTACAGCAGAATATCCCTAGAGTAAGACTCCTGGCTCCTGACAAGCTGTGGCCTTTGTAACTTGAGCTTTTTTCAATGTCCATTACAGTCATGCCTTGGTATTTGGCTACTTTGGAACTCACTGGATTTGGCACTTGGTGCATTTTGGCATAGTTTGACCTGGCACTCATTGTTTGTTGGGTGTGTGAAGTGCAGTCAGAGCTTGGTTGTGTGCATCACCTGGAGGCCCACTGCCTTCACAGCTGGGACATTTGGCTCACAGTGCTTTTGGTGATTATTGTACCTCTCAGAAGTGATCCACCCTGAGTGCTAGGTAGTGCCAGACATCTGCTATAAAAACGACAACTATCATCCCTAAACTGTGGTTGCAGGGCACAAGGCAGCTTGATCTTTGACCAACCCCCCTCCCTGGTGACTTTCTAGACTACAAAGAGGGATTTATAGCATTTTCTCATACTTCACAGTATCTTCCTGACTGGTTAACTTATATGCAGTATTTCGTCCTTTTTTGTTTAGTTATCAGCAGCCATCTGTGGTATTGAGAGTTCATTTCAGAAACAAAGTTTATAAATTTTAGATTTCATAACATTCTGAATAGTGTGGTGACATTCTGTCTGGTCCTGTCCTCAGGATGTGAACCATCCTTTTGTCCAATGTATTCACTCTGGATACACTGCCACCTCACTAGTTATTCAGTAGTACCTGCATCACCAGATTCACTGTCACAGTAATACAGGAGTTGTGCTCGAGGAATACTTATATTACTTTACGATAGCTTCAAAGTGAGAAGATGGTGATGTTTGCAGCCCAGATTGCTCAAATGAAGGCATAAAGGGCTTTTTTTAAGTGAAAAATTGGAAGACAGAAAGTTGTGTGCTGGCATTGCTAAAGTGAAAGATAAGAACAAATCTCTCTGTGAAGTCATGATGAAGGAGAGACAAACTGATGTTACTTTTGTCTCTCCTTAAACTACATATTGTCTAGGTGAACAAGGCAGAAAAGACATTAAATTACTTCATCTATGTGGAGGAAAATGCATGAAAGGTCTAAGGTTTGGTTCTATTTGAGGTTTCAGGAATCCACGAGGGGTCTTGGAGCACAACTCTTGTAGATAAGAAGGAACTCCTTTTTCTCACATTGGGATGGCCTTATGCTCTTTTTGATGAATTTTCAAGTGTAGACTTCTGCTGTAGTGCCTTGCAGTTTTAGGTATTGGGGAGCTGGGGGGCCCTGGGCCAGCTCTGGCTCTTGTTCTGTTTTGGTCGTTGTTGCAATTTTCTTCTGTTCCACAACTGGTGACCCATAGCTAGGCACTTGGCCTCTGCACCTTGGATTTCTTTTCATTATCATGGAATCATGGTGATGGGAGCTTATCAGGCTGCAGTGAGGGCCACTTGACTTAGCACAGGTGGAAACTTAAGGGAGCACCTACAATTCTCTGCTGCTTGATAGTTGGCTGTGGTGGTTCCACCAACCTGGAGGGAAGGAAGCTTACCTGCACGGGCTCAAGGTCAGCCTCAAGGCAACCAGCACAACTCATTAGTCCAGTGTATTCTCAGGAGCTACAACACATTGGCAGTTTAACAAAAAAGGGTATTCAATGAGAGTAAGAGACTAGGAGAAATGCTGTAGGTTTGACCAGCTACAATTTTATATATACTAGATTTCTAAATGTCTATGTAAAAATGTGCAACTGCTTTTATTACATTGTATAGGGATTTATTAGAATATCAATGACTGATAGAAAATACTGATTCCAAGTTAAGTGTAAGATGTTTGATATTCAGAAAGACAGTGATGTCAAGTTCAAGTACCTATGTTATAGAGTAAGATTATCACTAAGCTTCTTTTCCAGAGGGTTAAGAATCTAAGTTTATAGACCAAAAATTGGAGAAAAAGAAGGGTTACAAGGATTGCCAATATTTTGGCCCTAGCTATTCAAGGTCAGTGAGGATTCAGGACATAAGAGAACCTGTGCTGTAATATTCTATAACTCAGTGGTATCCCAAATTTTCTGTTTAAGGAGATTATGGGACCACAGAGGAAAGTGATAGATGATGTACAGTGTGCCTAAGGAGAGTCACCTAGAGAGAAAACATTCTCTCGGGCTTTCACAAAGAGCAAACTGGTGAAGCAATGGCCTTGACTCATCCACATGGCTGACACTGACAACAGTTCTAAAAGCACTGTACATGGTTTCAAAGTAAATCCTGAAGGGATTTGACTGACCTTGGTAGATACAAAATTTATATGTTTTGTTATACAGGTCTTGCTTTAACTTGCCCTTAACCACCCAGCAGAAAAGTTTAATCATAACACATAAAACATAAAGCTAGATTAGTATGCTGAGTTGTAAAAGGCTTAAATCAACAACTTGCAACATTGCCAGTTCTGTTAGTAATCCATTGTAATTATGGAATACTAGACTATGTATACAACTACTTTCTCTTAGTTCAATGAGAAGAAATTTTTTGTACCAACATTGATTAAAAAAATTATCATATCTACACCCTGTGCTCTGTATAACTACTATGAGGACAACAATATGCATTGCACCAACTATTGGGAATGCACTACTATAGTGTTTTTGAAAAAAAAAATGAAAGATTGTTATTTTCAATGAATAAATGAATAAAAAAATGAAAGACCCATGTACAAGGAGGGTTATTTTAAAAATCTTTCTTATTTTAAAGAGAAAAATAACAATAAAACTGAGTTTCAAAGCAGGCTAGTAGGAGGGTGACAATAAATATATTGCATATTGTTATATTCATAATAGTTGTTCAGAGTACAAGATACTGGTATGAAATAGTGTCCAAACAATATCAGCACAAACCTTTCTTTTCTATGAACTAAAAATACTAGCTGTATAACTATATTAACTATCTTGTGCACGTGTGTGTGTGTGTGTGTGTGTGTGTGTGTGTGTCCCTCCACCCCTTTCTTCCTTTCTCCATTTGCCCATCACAGTTAAGGAATTTTTCTTTAGGTTGTGAGAAATGTCTTTCTTCTTTATAGTTTTGAGGCAGGGTCACATTATGTAGTCCAGGCTGGCCTTGGCCTCCTAGTGATCCTCCTGCCCCAGCCTCACCCTCCCAAATGCTGGGGTTACAGATGTGTACCACCACACCGGCAGAAAACAGCATTTTGTTCTTAAGGCTGCTAAGTCAAAAGTGGAAGATCTGTTTCCATTCCTCCTCTGTCCTTTGTAATTTAGGCTCTGCGCAAGTTACTTTCCATCACAGAGCTTTTGTATCCTTACTTTCAAGCTAAATATTCATGGCTCCCAGCTAATAATGGTTCCATTCATGATTTCCAACTTTACAATGGGGTAAAAGCCATTCACTTCTGGCAGCAACACAGCTTGAATTCAGATCTTTTCCTGGGCTGGAGATGTGGGATGATCCTCTCAAGGTGGTGGACAGCAGTAGGGAGCCACAGTCTCAGCCAGCCCTGAGGGCTCAAGAGGAAAGAACTGGAACTCTATGGTGCTGTAATGTTTGTAACATTATGTGGACAAGAACATTTTTAATTTATAATATTTTTCTCTTACAGTACAATTATTGAAATATAGCCCCTTGCAGTAAAGGTGTCTTTGTGTCTAAGCAGTTGGCATTAGGGCTGCCATTGCAAAGCGGGCCAGTCTGTGGGCTTAAACAACACACATTTATTTCCTCATAGTTCTAGAGGGTAGAATTTCAAGGTGAATGTGTAGATCAATTTGGCTTGCCTGAGGCCTCTCTCCTTGTGTCACAGATGGCCATCTTCTGTCTTAAGATTTTTCCTCTATGTCCTAGCCATCTCATAAGGACACAACCCCATTCTAACCCAGTCATCACCTTAATGGCCACGTCCCCATATGCAGTCACATTCTGAAGTACAGTGTTTTTCAACATATGAACTTGGGATACACACAATCTAGCTCATCACAGAAGTCTAAATGAGGTTGAAGTAAGGCAGGCATTTGATAAAAAGTAGTTAAACAGATGAAGTGGCTGGCCAAATAGCTCAGTGGATTAAAGTGCCTGCAAGCAAGCAGGTGCAGGGGCTGGGAATTTGATTCTCAGGCTGGCTATGCTGACCCGCCCACAGAGCGTGCTGCAACAGCAATTGAGACTGGGCATGATGGCGCATGCCTGTAATTCCAGCTCTTGGAGGGTGTAAGCTGGTGGATCATGATAAGTCCAATCTAGTAGTGAGAATACCCTGTCCCTGTAGACCCTTCCCTAAAAATACAAATAAATAATGCCATATCAATGTATAAATAAATAAATGTATGTATAAAAATGTATATCAATGTATGAATAAATAAATACCACATCAATGTACATTGCTGTGCTATATTTTGCTAAGCCAAACTGCATTTGAAAGGGGTAGAGCTGCCACTGTGACTTGCCTAAATCGGCCATCAGGCCTTATTTCCCTCTGTTGCGCAAAGCAAGTCTCCTACATTGTGTCTGTCTACCTGATGTGCTACCACTGGAACAAACAACTGGCGAGCTAAGAACTTATTCAAAAACTTATTTTAGCCATAGTTCTGCTAAGTGGAGAAATTAATTTGCTAAATCTCATTAGGTCCTGCATCATTAAGCATCAGGATATAGCACCTCTGTTGTCTGGATTTTGCTTTTAGTGGTCATGTGTCATATGTCACTGGAATACAAGGTCACAGCTGTTGCCTTAAGAAAAAGGAAAATTTGACTTAAGCCATTCAAATTGCTTGTGATATCTTTACAAAGTAGGGTTTTCATATTTGTTTATTCAAAGAGAAGCAAGAAAATAATATTACTAATATTACAATAGAATAAATGAGAAAAGAATACAGAGTGATTTGGCTTTAAAGTTAGAAAAAGTGAAAGCACCCTCTTTTAGTACAGTTTGTCTCAGCATTTCTACTGCCATGCTATGCTGCTGCAGTTAATGACACAGACCCAGGGTTAGGAGCCCTGTGCTCCATTCTCTCTTCTTGTTCACAGATTCCTGCATCCTATGAATGTCACCACCACTGGCACATTCTTATGCATGGTAGCCTAGTGGCTCTCTGTCATTCAAAATGTCCCTGGAGCTAGGGTTAATGATAGTGAGCAAGGACTTGCTGCTTGACACCTACCCTTCTTCAGGAGCAAAGCAGGCAGAGGCAGTATTGCCTGCAACCTCTGACTCTCCAGGGCCCCTACATTCTGACCCTCTCTGCTCTTTTGCTTAATGACAATTATAAATGTTCCAGAGGCACAGCACTGAGGCAAGAGGCCTCTGCTAATTTGGCAACACGATTGAATGGAGGTAGTCCCCTCCACCCCCTATACACAGATATGTATATTTCAAGAATAGAAATGACGAATATGGGATGAGAATTAAGAAAGGCTAAAGCCCAATGAAGGTATAAAAAGTGATTTAATTTTTCACTCGGGGGGATGTACCTAGTTGCAATTTTGGATTTTCTTGATGGATGGGTTCCCTTCAGTTGGGGATGACAAGAGCTCAGGTGTTGAGGGAGGGTGGACTACAGCTGCAGTGCAGAGAGTCCAGATGGCTTGCAAGGAGGGAGGGGAAACTCGAGGAATTCTAATGATGAGAACCCCTCAAAGAGCTTTCAGAGAGTAGCAGACATGCTGAGAATCATGGGAGCCACCACAATTAGCATCTAGAAATGACTGTGCGACATCCTTGCCTGAAATATAGGTCTACGGTACAGTCCGGTCTCAGCATCTAGAGCTGTGCTCTGAACAAGTAGCTGACCAATCTTACATGTGCTGTGTGTATATTTATCTAGGTGCATATATTTTTTGTATTAATTGCATATTCTAACACAAAACTGGTATACATCTGTTGATATTCATGCTGCTTAGAGTACAATCAAATGAAGAGACAGTGTGCCCAGGCCCACTGAAAACTTTCTCACAGTCCCACCTGGAGCAGGCCTTGGCTTTCATTCCCAGGGTGAGTGCCTTCCAAGAACTGAGTGTGGGCCAAAGCGGTCTCTTCACCTTCTTTTTTTTTTGTCTCTTCTCCTTCTGAGCAGGAGGGACTAGCCACTCAGCGAAGGGCAGCCCTGCCTTCCTCTCCTCCCTCCACCTTTCTCTTTGTTACGGTTTATGTCTAGTCGTCTCCCCAAAGCCTCATGCAATCACGGGGTGGGGCATTCTAGAGTTTGAGACTTGCTTCATGATCCCTGGGATTATGTGTTTTAGTACTGATGAGATTATAGGTCTGAGTACTGCTGGGATTATAGGTGTGGCCTTAGGTGAATAGGCTGAGGTGGAGAGCCTGGATGTAACGTAGAGAGAGACAGACTCATGCTGTTGCTGTCTGCTCCCCTGGTTGCTCCGTTGCCTTTGTCGCCATTGTCATTGTTCCGCCTCTATGAATTGTTGCTCTCTGCCATGTGCCTCTCTGCCTTGGATCCAGCCAAGTATGGACTGAAACCTCCAGTAACTGTGAGCTAAATAAACCTTTCCTTCCTTCATTTTCGGTGTCAGGTATTTGTCCCAGCAATGAGAGAAAAGTAACTAAGACACGCTTCTTTTCCTGTATGTATTATTGGGGATCAAACCTTGGGCTTTGCACAAGTTAGGCAAGCTCTATATTACTGAGCTACATGCTCAGCCCTTTTAAAAATATTTTAGTGGTGAAATAGCTCAGTGGATTAAGCACCTACTTAGGCCAGCCTCAGAGTATGGTGGCAACTCCATTTAGTGTCCCTCACGCCTGGCTAGCTTGTCCCTTTTGGAGCAATATTGTGTTTCCTGCTACAGGTGCATTATGGCCTGCTTTCAGATGTACCCCCAAAGCTTCATGCAATCCTATGTGTGGCTTTTTCAGAAATGGTTATATCTAGAGCGTGCAGTGTTGGAACTGATAATGCTAGGAACAAGGGCAGTAGGGTTAAAGGTGAGAATGCTGCCCACACTGAGTAGCCAGGATAATAGAAAAGGATAAGAAAGATGCTTTGAAGATGTCTTGTTGGTTTTGCTGTCTTCTCTTGTCATGAATTGTTGCTCCTCTCTGATGGCCTTCTGTGAAGCCACCCTGCCTTGGAGTGAGCAATTATGGACTGAAACCTCTATAAGCTGTGAGCTAAATAAACTTTACGTCGGCTGTCAGAAACCCTGCCTGTTGAATTTTTCTGCCCTAGGGAGTGTTTCAAAACACAGTAAAGATGAGAAGGAGGAGGAGTGAGAAGAGGAGGAGGAGGAAGAGGAAGAAGAAAAAGTGGGGAAGAGGAGAGAAAGAAGAGGAAGAAGAGAGGAAGAAGAGAGGAAGAAGAGGAGGAAGATGGAGAAGAAGAAGAAGAAGAAGAAGAAGAAGAAGAAGAAGAAGAAGAAGAAGAAGAAGAAGAAGAAGAAGAAGAAGAAGAAGAAGAAGAAGAAGAAGAAGAAGAAATACGATTAACCACTAAGATTGTCTGGCTCATGGTGATTTGCGATGCAGGGCCTTGCAGATGTGGTGGGTGTGTGTGGGATGGAGAAGGTATAGTGTGAGAGAGGGTAAGGAACGCATGACCACATTTAAAGCCAAGCCTTGCTTTAGCGACAGCACCCAGCCAGACCAGGCCTAATGGGAGAGGTTTACGCTGTTGAAGATTTGCCCTTGGAGGGTACAGGAGAATCCCAGCTTCTTGTCTCTGTTTTTGTTTCCTAGCTGCCATGAGCTAAGTATCTTGTTCTACCATGAACTCCAGCCATGGTGCTTGGCTACACCTGAAAACACCAGCCCAATGCACCATGGGCTGAAGCCACTGAAGCCATGAGCTGAAGTGTAGCTCTCCTTCTTCTCACTTGATTGTCTCAGGTCACAGCGACAGAAAGCTGGGTAACACAGTGAGGCGGAGGGGAATAGTAGAGGTTGCATGATGACAGAGGGAGTTGGCTCAGTTGGGTTAGAGTTGAAAGTGAGAAGGATGGCTGCCTTTGGGGACTGAAAAAAGCCACCATACCTGATATCATGGTAAGTGAGGTGTTCCTTCAAAACGGCAATTGAAGAGACAGAGGATATTTGCGCGTTTGCTCAGAATCCTGTGATTTTGTTCAAAGTGATGGTTGAAGCAGATTTGAGAGAGCAGAGTACAACTCCACCTGTAACCGAAGAGAAGGCCAGGTATGCTTCTGTAGTTTGCTGCCATCAGGGAAGGAAGAATTTCTTTTGGGGGTGGAAGCACTGTTTTGTCTCTCAGAAAGGGAGCCAATGAAAATGGAATGAGGGTCGTTGATGTAAGGAGGAAAAGTAGTTCTTTTATCATGCACAAAGCAGGTTGCTTCTGGTTCAAGGGAAGTAGAGGGCAAGGGGAACTGGGAGGGCTGATGGGTCACCAAAGAGCCTATGAAGAATGAGGCAAAGCAGCATGAAACTATTTGTTTGGGCTTTATAGATTTTCTAATAAAAATGTCAAGGTTTTTTCGCACCATTTTGAAAATGTCATCAAATTCAAAGGAATTTTCCTTGCACAGTGACAAAGACTGTATTTCCAATGGCAAATTCTAACTCGAGGTGTAATAGCAAATCTTATCAGCTTTTATCTAGGTCAAACCAGGGTGGGGTGGGAGAGGAGGGGATGGGGGACAGTTGTGACATAGGACCCTTCTAGGTGACCTTTCTTAGTTTTCAGCAACAGAACAGTCCTAATAGAACTCAAAACGTTTTCGGCAGTGACCCTGGAGATTGATGCAGCGTTAGTGCTCACCCAGTGGAGCATGTCTGAGGGCCGGAAGCCCACCTCTGGGCAACACCTCCCAGTCACTGACTCACGCTCTTCCTGGTGTGGCCACGTAAAAGTCTTGTAGATGGATTTTCTTCTCTCCAGCCTCTCCTCTTGCAACCTGTCTCACATGCTTCCTCAAAGGTCTTCCTATTATAATTTCAGAGCCTCTCTAATCATCTCACAGGCCTATTCCTTTTTTGTTTTCTTTTTCATCATGTTATTATTTAACCCATTAAATCCTAAACACTGTCTTTTCAAAATACAATTTATTTTGGGCTGGCCAGATAGCTCAGGAGACTAAAGCTACTGCTTAGGCAGAGCTCAGCAGCTGAGTTTGATCCCCGGCCTGCTGTGCTGGCCCTGGACGCTGGGCATACTTTTCCAATAACTGAATCAAATATTTTCCTTTAGAATTGAATTTATATTAGTTAAATGTGAATTGAATTTGAAACATCTCATTCTAATTTCTTCTTTTCAGTACTAGGGATTGAATCTAGGACCTTAATAGTAACTGAGACTTAGGTGTGGTGGCTCATGCCTGTAATCCCAGTACTTGGGAGGCTAAAAAGAGGAGAACCACTTTAAGTCTGACCTACATAGCAAGACTTTGTACACCCTGTAGACCCTCTCCTAAATTCATATATATAATATATATATATAATTCATATATATAATATATATAACTCATATATATAATTTCAAAACGGTGAATAAAATATTTACTATTTTTATCATAATAAGCTTTAAAATCTAGTGTGTTATTCATTAGTTACAATATATCTTGATGTGTAAGTTAAATTTTATCAGATATACTTAATCTTTATTTCATAAGATTTATAGTTGTAAAAGAAGATTCACAAACCAACATATCATAATTTTCCAATAACTGAATCAAATATTTTCCTTTAGAATTGAATTTATATTAGTTAAATGTGAATTGAATTTAAAACATCTCATTCTAATTTCTTCTTTTCAGTACTAGGGATTGAATCTAGGACCTTAATAGTAAGCTATACCTCCAGACCTTTAAATTTTTTAAACTTTTGAGACAGGGTCTCTATGGTATTAAGTTACTTTTCCTGGGCTCAAATTTGAGGACCTCCGGTCTCAGCTTCAAGAATACGGGGATTGCAGGCATAAACCACCACATCTCACTAAGAATCTTATTTTTTATATCACAAAATAGTGTCCTATCATAGGAGTGGTCTTCTTTCTTTGTTTTTAAATTGTTGAGTGTGTTACTTGGCTCTCTGCACCCTGGGTCCTCACAGCTGCATCCGCTGCAGTTCCTAGGCATGGATCACATGCCTGGCACACTCCACCAGCCCCACCCCACCCCAGATGCATTTCTGACTCCCCTACAGTGTGGCTGCCTAGCTCTGACCTGCCGGTGCTCTCTTGGGACTGTGTCATTCTTTCAAGATTTGTCTCAGAAGCTACTTCTTTCATGGCATCTTCCTGATCTCCTTAATTTGTCAGCTACTGTGCTTTATTTTGATCCACTGAAGCACATTTGTACCCTCTATCAATCCATTTTTAACATGTTTTGTAGTTTCCAATATCCTGGTCCAATTTGAAATGCTAATTTCCTTGAAGTAGAAAACTAGACCTCGCACAGTTTTGAGCCTCCTAGCCCCACCATCCACAATACAGTATAGATTTGGGAGAACCTGAGGGAAAACAGGAAGGGTCACATGTGGTTTGTTGGGAAGACACCACTGTCACTGCAACAAGCTTGCAGGATTAGCCTGTCAGAAGCCATCCAAATATTAGCAATTAGGTTAGTTTTCCAGGCAAGATTCTTACTTCATAAAGATAGAAAATTTCGAGAAACTTAGTAAAGCATCTCCTACACAGAATTTTCAGGGTACAGGAAGCTACTGCAAGAATTAGTAGCAATGGCTTGTCTGGCTAATTTGACCTACTATGGGGTTGGTGACAGTATCCTGAATATTTCCATTTCTGAATTGACCATATGTAAGAGGGATTCTTACTTGTGATTTCTGGCAATCTGAACAAATATTATGCCTGCTGTCTTACTTGCTCTTCTCTCGTTGCTGGGACAAATAACCGACACTCAAAATGTGGGAAGGAAAGGTTTATTTAGCTCACAGTTACTGGAGGTTTCAGCTCATATTCAGTTGCCTCAAAAGCAGACAGGCACATGGCAGAAAGCAACCTTTCATGGCAGTGGGCAAGAGCAAGAGCCAGAGAGAGAGTAGCAGCAGCTCAAGCAGCTAACTTCTCTTCCTTCCTTATATTGAAATGCAAATGCCCTGCCCCAGGAGAAGTGCAGCACCCACACCCATAATAATCAATTATAAATTCCAGAAGCTGCCCCATGACTGCACGAGGCTTTAGGGGGACACTTATACATAAACCATAACACCCGCTTTATCTTCAATCTGAAAAAAAGCAACCTTATTTTTGTATTTATTTATTCATCCATCCATTCATTCAATCAATCAATCTATGATTCATTTGTTTAATAGGTATGAAATACCTGCCACTCAGGAAGATACAACACGGAAGAAAACAGCCAAAGTTCCTGCTCTCAGACATATGCTATACAAACACACACTCAGCTGGCCCATTGTACCTGCAGGCTCGTCATCCCAGGATTCAATCAAACTCAGATGAAAACCATTCAAAAAACTCCATGTGCGTTGAACCCATGCAGCTTGGTTTGAGGTCATCACTTCTTGAATAATACATTATAACAGATATTTCTTTAGCATTTACATTGTGTTAAGTGTTATAGTAATATAGAGGTGACAGTGCGTCTGAGGACATGCCCAGGTTGCAGCTGAATACGATGTCATTTTATAGAAAGGGCTCAGCAGGCTTGGAACTAATCCTCTCAGATACCTCGGGAGAAGTGCTTGTGTGCAATAACAGGTAGTGATGAGCGCTCCAAAGCTAGAGAAACACAGGCAAGAAGATAAAGTAACAAAGTGCTATTTGTGCAGACCTGTGACTTGGGAAGCCATGTGAAGAAGGAGTGGCATTTTGTGCCTGGATAAAGTTAAATGTGTGACTGGGAAGCATCATAAACTCTGTGTTACCTACAGAGAGAGGAGCAGAGTCACACAAATTCATTAGCTGTCCCACCCTGGGCAAAATTATGCTCCTGGGGGCTCTGCTTCTGTGGTTTAAAATAAAGTTACTATGGCCTACTTGGCCGGGTGCTTGTGTAGCTTCAACGCCGTAACGTACAGTACTGCTCTGTGTGGCGTAGAGAGCACCGGTGAGTGGCTATTGCCAACAACAGCTGTTGCTTCTTTACGCAGCCTGGGTGAGCAGGCTGGGGCTCACTCTGCTCTTCCCCAGGACCCTTCCATTCTTTCATTTCTTTCTTTTTTTTTTTCAATTCTTTTATTGTTTAAATTTAACAATGGTTATATTACATATTTTCATCATCGGATCAGTTTAGATTAATACATATAGGTATATAAGATTGATCAAACAACTAAACATTA
>PVJA010001996.1:0-114300 GCA_004027025.1 Myocastor coypus | reverse complement strand
GGGAGGAGGGGGAGGAGGAAAGGAAAAGACCAGAGGGGGAGAGAAAAGGGAGGGAGGTCAGGGAAGAGCGGTGCACAGCACAGCTTCCAAAACTTTCAGGGTGAAGAACGGCAGAGGATGAAGAAATAAAGACAAACATCAGAAAACAAAAGGCTTTAGTCAGGTGGAGCTCTCTCGCCACACAGGAAAGCAAGAGCTGAACAAGATCGCATTTATGTCCACATCTAGCCGGTTGTGGCATGTGACACCCTCTGCCCAGCAGCTTTTCCTTGGTCTGCCTTGGGCGCCTGATGTTTTCTAGGTGAGAAGTTGGTTCGCGTGGCTTGCCTCAGGGGCTGCTTGTTCTCAGGACAGCCTTGCCCCAGCCTCACGCACGCACGCACACACACCCGCACACCATCTCCAGCTTCAGCTGCTCCCCACGGGAAAAGGAGGAAAGGTCTTGTGTGTGGAACCCCTCCCGCTGCAAAGGAAGAGGCAGAGACAGAGAGACAGAGAGACAAACAGAGACAGAGGGACAGAGGGACAGAGACAGAGACAGAGAGATGGCTAGATCTGCTCTCCGGGTTCGTGACTCGGGCTTGAGCTTCTCGAATGAAGAAAGCTGCTTGAGGAAGAGCACCGCCCTGGATGGGAAGGGTTTCTCCCCTCCCACCTTTCTGCCAAGTGCTTTGGGAATACCACACAAATGCACAGGTAAATGTTTAACGGGCTGAAACCTTTACAAGCAAAGATTGATGTGACTGCAAATACATACACATAATAATAGGCAATATAAGTCCATTTAAATTACCAAAAGTCAAGGGGGAAGTGACGCCTGCGGGTGGTCCTTTTGAACCCGGAATGGGCCCACGGATCTTAAAACAAGAACCCCACTGTGCTCTTCACAAGACTTTTCTTTTTCCTATTTTTGTCTGTGTCCTTATCAGAGCTTGCATAAAGTCTCCATGGAAGAAATGAAAAAAAGTTCTGCTTCCAGGCTTCCACAAAAGCTGAGCTATCCACCTGGGATCCCGGATCACTGGGAAGCTTACCTTTTCCTTCAGGCTTCCTTCCTGCGGTTCTGTTGAACACATGGCCCAAGCTGTGTCCCTACAGCTGGGCTGTCGTACCTAAGGCAGCCCCACACAGGCGGTTTTATGGCTGATCTTTGCACACTGTTAACAAATACTGTGAAATCCAGGATCTCTGCTCTTAAACAGCTGTGAGAATTCTCTGGCTTCTAATATCTCATCCTATAAGAGGAGAGACTCGTTAATGAGATCCAATCTGCACAGGTTCTGAAAACTTAATTTCAAAGTTATAGAACCTAATAAAGATATATTAGCACCTAGTTGATACGCTGTCTAAATTTTACTCTCAACAGTTTAAAGTGCATGCCTTCCTGTCAGCCTGGGACCAAGTGGTTTATTCTGGCAAATTAATGGTTTTTAAAAGCTGTAAAACATACCATAGCTTTTTGGGTTTTGTTTTTTTTTCTGCTTTATTTCGGATGTTCTTTGTTCATCCTTCATTGCCTAATAAAACTCAGTCTTTTTAACTTGTTTTTTGAATGACTCCCTATTTTCCAAAATGAATGATAAGCCACTATTAAATCTTTGTAGTGTAGTATTTTATAGATGAGATATTCTGACTTTTCTTCCCCCCAAAAGCAAAATAACAACAGTAACAACCAAAAATTCCCTCCCCTTGGTTTACAGACCTCACTTCCAAAAGACAGCTTAGTGACCAGTGTTTCAAATGTAGGGCTACTTTGGAGGCTTTCTGTTGACCTTAGTATTATGGTTTGCCCCCCCTCCCAGCCTCATTTTGCTTGTTGGGTGGCTTCTGGAATTTGTAATTGATTATTGTGGAAATGGGTGCTGCCCCGCCCCTCAGGCAGGTGATTTGCATTTCCATGTAAGGGAGGAAGGGCAGTAGCTCCTTGAGCTGCTGCTAGCTCTCCCTGTGCTCTTGCTCTTAGCTGCCGCCATGAAAGGCTTCCCTCTGCCATGTGCCACTCTGCCTTGGAGCCAGCTGAACATGGACTAAACCCTCAGTAACTGCGAGCTAAGTAAACCTTTCCTTCCCTCATTTTGAGGTTGGGTGTTTGTCCCAGCAATGAGAAAAGAGTAACTAAGACAGCTAGCAATTCCTACTTTGGAAACATCTCATTCAAATTCTAAACAGTGGCTTGGTTTTTGCAGAAATACCTGGGCACTCCCAAACAAATTTAGTCTATAACAAATTTTCCCTAATGTAATGCTCTCGTATAAGGGCTAACAACAAACAAAAGCTCGCTAGATGAAATGGCTTGCCTAAAGTCGTTAGTATTGTCCACATATCTTATACCGTGTGAGGCTTTGTGGTATTTACTTGGAGAGGATTTCTTCCTGTGGACCTCAAAGCAAAGGAAAATACAGTGAATCACTCCGTATTAATTTTCTGTCACTGCATAGCAAATTGACACAACCTTGGTGGCCTAAAACCAGCAGAATGTTCTGCAGAGTTGAAAGCAGTGTCAGCTGGCTATAGCCAGAGGCCAGCAGCAGCAAGAGATGCTTAAAGCTTGCAAAACTGGGGCCCTCGTGTTCTTGCAAACTTGTTTCCACTTAGGCAAAAACTGGGGTCTTAGCATTTCTTTGCTTGGTTGTTTTGGCCTTCAAGACTGGGGCCAAGCCCAAAGCCGTGCTACCATTGAGCTACACCACCAGCATTCTTTTTTTTTTTTTTTTTTTTTGGGGGGGGAGAGGGTCTCTCAGAGTTGTCATGGTCAGACTAGACTTGCAGTCCTCCTGCCTTAGCCCCCTACATGCTGCATTATGGTGCCCCTCGCTGCACCCAGCTTTCTTTTCATTCTTTAAAACTGTAAGAAAGAATCTGTAGCTCAGAGAAACTCTACATTGGGAAGTAAATCGGTGAACGTGCTGGGCCACTTGACTTTTTACGTATTAGCTTTTCATGTGTAAGATACTTCTATTTCCTGTTGTTGCTGCTATTAAGAACATAGGCGTATGTCTACCACTGTGAAAAGTTTTCTGCTTCATCATTGAGTATATACTCCATTCCACACTGCTGGAAAAAAACTAGGAAGGCTAGATCCCAAGAGTGTGCAGACACGTAGGACGCATAGTAAATGAATAGTATAATAAAATTATGAAACCAGGCTGCAAAGTACTGCAATATATGGTTTCCCGGATGTCAGGAGAGACGAGCACCTTGAGAAGGAGGGGGAGGCAAAGAGAGTGCGGAAGGGGACAGGGTGGGGAGAGTGGTGGGGAGAAGGGGGGTGCCGCCTTCTCCTGAAACTCACACCTGCTCCTTTGCAGCTCCCACCCACTCACCCAACTCCTGCAGCCTAATCCAGTCCACCTGTCGGGTTGCCAGTCACACAGAGTCCCTTTCAGGAAGACTCCCCTCAGTTTAAACTAAATGCCCCTCCTAGGCATCCATACTTGCCTGTCATGGCCCTTACGACACTGCGTTGCACCAAATACATTCTTCTAAATTTCAAACTACACAAACTACTCTGGTCAAGTAGCTCAGCAGATTAAAGTGCCTGCAAGCAGGCCCAGGGGCTGGGGATTTGATCTTCATTTCCTGCGTGCCAGCCTCCGCTCCCGGGGCGCACTGAGATGGCAACTGAGACTAGGGGTGGTGGAATGGGTCTGTAATTCCAGCTCTTGGGAGGCTGTAAACAGGCAGATCACTACAAGTCCAATCTAATAGTGAGACCCTGAACATCTAGTAGACCCTTCCCTAAAATGCAAATGAATAAATACACAAAGTCAAAAAAAGACCACCCCAAGCAGGATTTCTGCCTTGTTCTCCGTTACACCCTCAGCATGTCGGCCAGTAAGCAACACGGACTACGCACAAATTAAATGCACGTTGAATAACGGAGTTAGGTTGGGCCTGATACCCGGGAGATTGCTGTGACCCGAGAGGGCAGCAGTCTGTTCTCTGATCAATCCAGAAACCCCTTGGACATGAGGTTCCGAATGTCCATTCTACATAATTGACACATTTGATTCAAATCATCTTGACAAGCACTGGCACCTGCCACCTAATAGCAGCCACTAGGCTAATCAGCGGTGTGTGGCAGGAGTAACCTGGGACAGCAGCGCTGCTGATGAGATTGTGCCTCCCCCTGGCCTCTTAGAGCGACCATGATGACTTTTCCACTGCACTCCCTTAAGACCAACCCCTCCTCCCGCAAAGAGCGGAGGCTGGTGGCCTCAATTCCCCTTGACGAACACCCAGGTCTGCAGCCCGGTTGCTTCCCTATCCCTAAACTAATCCTATGGGGCCTCCCAATTCTGTCACCACCTGATGTCTTGAAGTTTGCTGTCATCACACATTAACCTCTACTACCTGCCTGTGACACCTGGGCTGCCCACCAGCAAGGTCCTGTCCTTTGTGCTGTTCCAAAGACCACAGCCCTTTGACATCCCAGTTCCAAGTGCCTCTCTGACAATCACCTCTGAACCCCCAGGCTCACTTTTTCTACTAATCTCATTACAGTAATTCTTCAAACACATGGAGGTCTCTAACCTGTTACCATATCACTCCATCTGTCACCCTTTATCTTCCTTCCCAGCTGAACTGTAAGGCCTAACGTTGAGTTTCAACATGATGTGCTAACCGGACATGTGGGAACATCTGGAGGACCTATAAAGGCTCCTCTCCCGCTGCTATCATAGTCAAGTCCAGTCATCAAAGAATACACCATATCGTGAGGACAAAGAGCTGCTCCTGCTTGCCCCTGAGGAGCAGGCTGGGTTGGCTATGATCACACAGATTCACATAAATCACATCCTCCAGAGGGAACAGGTCTCACTGTCACCACCTTGAACTGACCAAGTCAGCCTCCTTTGGTCCAGGTTGTTTATTCTATCCCAAGCTCAAGCCCTGTGTGACCAATGTGAAACCCAATGTCCCTTTTTGGGCTCTAAGTAGATGTGACGAATAAACTACTGGTAATATTGTCAGCCTAGAACCAGAGAGCATTTTGATCAGCCATTTCCATCGCTCTAGGGCCAGAGTCCCTTCCTCACCCTCCAGGCCAAGAGGGCCCAGACAAACACCAGCCCTCCCTACCCATCCTGCATTGCATGATTCCCCACTATAACCGTTGGTTAAACATTTCCACTCTTCCTGCCCCCCCATCCTCCATCACACGCTAGGGAAAGTACATCTGAGCTCTCGACTCTGAGCTCCCCACCTGAAATAAGAATTTTTTTTTCTGAAGAAGATGAAACAACCATATTCCCTGATCTTACTTTAAAAGTCATCGTGTTAAATGGATATTTGACACTGCCTACAACTGGCGATTTCCCACTGAGGTAGGTATTTCACCAGCAGAGCCTGTAATCCCCAGCCTCCCCTTCACCTGAGCCACGACACTCCTGCCAAACTAATCTTTGAACTAGGTGGAAGGGTTTCACCCCAGTCTTTCTACTTGCTATTCTCTCTACTCTAGAATTTTCTTCCTCAAAATATTTATGGGACTATTGGCAGTAATAAATTGTTTCAAATGTTACTTTCTTGCAGAGTCTTGCCCTAACTATCTCAGTGGTAAGAGAACCCTGCCTCCCAATTCACTCAAATCTTTATCAGGAATTATCCGTGTGTTTGCTTTTCTAAATAGTCTGCTTCCATCACACCAAAATGAAGTCTTCCTGGGACTCGCATATTGCTCACTATTCTATTCCAAGTGTCTAAAAACAATTCAAGTCATTGATTAGGCCCTCTGCTAATATTTATCAACTAATGGCTAGGAATTAGTCTTCCACAGAAGATGGAAGGGGCAGAAATACTAAGTACTTGATACCATGCCTTTATCCACCAGTTCTCCAATCTTAGTTTTTGAATGGACTTTCTCCCACGGTATTTCATTTACAAATGAAGAGAATTTCATTCAGGCCAACCATGAGTCGGAACCATTAATCATTCACCTCCCTGGAATTCTCACATACTCCAGAGCCACTATACATTTCTGAGGGCAAGAAGCCTAACCAAGAGTTTGAATTCAGACCTTAATCAGTACCAGCAAAACCAAGCATGTCCTATGGTGTCAATCATATTTATCTTATTAATGGTGATTGACATACAAGGAAGTAAATAAGATGTCTAAAATGAATTCATTTTCCTTTACATTCTTTGTCTTGTCTACTATCTAGAACCAATATTCTAAGTTCTCTACATTCTTCGTTTTACTTTGCACTAGTGAACCCTGCATCTATACCACTCTAGGCCAATACATTGGACTCAGATTCACGCCTGTGATTGTCGGGGAAACTTCACAGCAGGAAATAGTATGCGGCCCCCCTCGATCCCACAATGCTTTCATGGTACCAAGCACTCCTCTGGGTGCTGGAGGGACTCGAAGAAGAGAGAGAGCAGTGCTGCTGTTGCATGGCTTATAGTCCTCAGGTACCTGGTCTGACACAGGGCATCAAGGAACAAACCCTGTTACTGGGGTTGCAAGGTTGAATATTATGGGTTAGGTGTAGCTGTTCCCCCAGAGCCTCATGCAGTCATGGGACTGTTTCTAGAGTTTGTGATTAATTCATGATCCAATGAGGGGATTATGGGTATGAGTGCTGCTAGGATTTTGGGTGAGAGTGCTGCTGGGACTATGGGTGTGAGTGTTACGCCCCAGGGTAGCCCGAATGCAATGCAAGGAAGGCAGAGAAGCTTATTGCCTCTGCCTCTGCTGCCACACCACTCCTTCCGTTTTGCACCTGCTGTTTTGCTGTTTTCCACTCAGCCTTGGAGCCAGCTGAGCATGGACTGAAACCTCGACAAACTATGAGCTCAATAAACCTTTCCTTCCTTAATTCTGGCTGTCAGGTATATTGTCCAAGCAATGAGAGAAAAGGAGCCAAGACAACTATTGATTAACAGTTTGATTCAAAAGCTGTATATCTGATGATAGAAATTTGCAACAGCCAAAGACTGACTAGAGCTTGGCACCTAGACTCTGGCTAATGCAAAAAATTGTTCTGTAGTATTTATAAATTATTCTAATGGTAGTTTTCCACTTCAGCTTCTCCAACAAAGATTATAATACTCCATTATAATTTGTTATGACTTTTGTATTGCTGAGAGTATACATTATTTGTGTTGTACATTTGCTTGACTATAAGAACAAGCAAGTGAAATTGAACGTATTCAGTGAGCTACCGATCCAAATCTTACTCTGAGGTATCCAAGAATTCAAGTTCCTTTCAGACCCCAGCTACCTGCCGACCAAAGTGGATAGGTTCACATCACATCAAATTTTTCCTAAAGCTCAGCAGTTCTCAGTAGCTGAAAGTATTCTCTAAGCATTGTTGAAATAATTTGTTAGAATTATTTGGTAGAGACAAGAAAAGAAAGGCTTTGTGCAGAAGCAGAGCAGGAACCAACAATGGAGGAAGACTCACCTGCTTGGCCTCGGTGCCGGAGCATCCTCCATGACAGAAGTGTACCTTACACAGTTGCCTCAGAAATGCTTTCCCCTCTCACTGACCTTAGCCAAGCCCAGCTCTATTTTTCTGCAAGCCAGTTTGTGTTGGAGACAGGGCCCCACCTATGGAACATAAGGACCCCAGTGACCCACCAAGGCAGACCTTAATTCTTCAATGTTTTGGTGTTAGAAGGTAGGTATTACTTTGTCCAGTGCAGGTGTGATTTAAACCTGAGTGTATATCCTGTTGCTTTTCCTTAATAGACATAGAACAGTAAAACAAACTAAAGATGAGTGAGACAAATCTTATTCAAGAAAGGAGTTTGCTTCTTCTACTTTTGTATTGCCCACATAGAAACCTCTACTGCTGAGATCCTTGGAAAGAGTTTATAAAAGTGAAAAATTAGAATGACAAGCCAGTGTCAACTCTGAGGCTAAAACAATGGTGCTCGCTGCTTCAACAATGTGCTGAAGAACACATTTGCCACTGCAGGGCAGAAAGCTGGGCTCTCCTTCACCCACACTACTCTTGAATCGAGTCAGCCTTTAACAGTGTCTCAACCCACCAGGCGAGAGGAGCCAGAGAGCCCAAAGTCTCCCTTTCCCCCTCTGCTGTTCTCCTTTCTGGGCCTACATTCCACACCCCAACCCAGATACCGAGGTCCTCCAAAGCCTTCCTAACTATCTGTGTTAGTGCACTCCAGAACCTTTATTACATATAGTATACTGCTGCAGAAGTCAGGGTTTTTATCAGCTAACTTGTTTTTAGCAAAAGCCTGACTTCAGTAAAATGGATGAGATCTTGTATTTTCCTTATGTGTTACAGGATTGGCTTGGCCACACAATGTGTGCTTTGTAAAGCACTGACCCTGTTCTTGAAAGGAAAGTGTTGAAACGCCAAGCAGCAGGCCAACTATCCTCAAAATTATCAAAATCCAGTTTGTCAGATAATGATCATGCCGAGCAATTGAGAGACGCATTGTAAAGAAAAGAACAGTGTGGCTTATCTACCCAAAGAGGCTGGTGCAGCCAAGTCAAGACAGAGCAGAGCATATCTATCTCTATCTCCCTTTGAAGTTAAGGCCGCACTTTGCAGTGATGTCAAAGGCTTCGGTTCCAGATTCTCTTCCTTTTCCCCCTGCTCCCTTGATCTCACAGAGACCCAGCTCATGTTCCCGGCAACGGGATCCTTCCTGACTGCCCGTGCTGTTGTTGATGGACAGAAACCAAACTAACCCAGGGCCCACACACTCAAGGAATCAGGCCCAAGGTTTACATCCGACAGGAAGAAAACCGGTCCCTCTCAGGACAGGCGTCTGGAGCCCAATGCGAGTGATAACGTCTGCGCTGGAGTGCTGGTGGGAGGCCAACCATGGCGGTGGGAGTTGAGGGACCCCTAATCCCCTTGAATAAATGGAGACTGTTGCTGCCATTATAGTTTTGAATTAATTGTCCTTTTCTCTCCTCAGCATGGATGCCCTCAGCATCCAATTGGTTCGACTGGTTCTCGCCCTTTTGGATGCAGAACTTTCCTTGTCCTCTGGCTCCCACTCCTGACAGACCCCCTCTCGGGATGGCCTGGGGCCCATCCGGGCAGCCACCCGAGGCTGAGGGGGTGATGAGGCAGCCACAGGATTGAGCCTTTCCCGGTGAGCCAATTCACACCTAGCAGAAGCAGCACCCAGATAATGTCACATTTCCAAGTCCTCATCTGTCCTTCTTCCTGGAGAGCTGCTTTGCGACTGCTTTGCATCCCTGTGAAAGCCACCTCACTCTGACATAGACAGCTAAATATTAAAATAGTGCTCATGCATTCTTTTAAATGTAATAAAAGATCAGGTAGGATGAGGCTATAGCTAAAAATTAATGGCAGAAATAAGGTAATGACGCTTGGAAAATGCCTGTTGATACCAGTTATGTATACTCTCTCATGCCCCACCCCTGCCATTTTCTTCTTCTTGTTACTATGGATAGTTGAGAAAAGAAATATGCAAATTCTGTTATCTAATTTTGACAAAAGATGTGTAACTGAGAAGCTACGTTCTCACAAGGAAGGGAAATGTCCTCAAGGCATTATTTTTTCTTTCTAAAATATCACCATTTCTTACTCAGACACTGTCAGAAACGAGCTTTTCCCCCTTTAGTTTAACTTCTGTCTCAATCCACGTGCCACTCAGGGTGAAGGGACATTTACTCAAGCCCTAGCTTGTGTCTAATTTCAATAATAAGAGTTTTTTTCTAATGCCAAATAAGGAACTTGAGCCTAAAATAACTGAAACTGGTCTATCTCGACAACAAAGTCAGCCGCATTCCAGTTCTCGGGCTTCTTCCGCTTTTCATGCAGCTTCTCATATTGCCAGACTTTCTCCCCTGCTTTTTCCATTTACCTAATAACCTAGGAATACAATGCTCTGAATTATGCTTCAACGTGAAATAGCTTCTTGGCAAATGTGTTTTGATATATTAAACTTGCCTTCCTCCAGAGAATCAAGCAAATAAACAAACACCGCTGATAGGCTGAAATGCGCTGAACTTAATTTGTGCTTCTTCGATGATTTCTCTTGAGCAGAAATCCATCCCAATCCTCGAACGCTCTGTGCGAGTATGATGCGCGCCGCATCTGTGCCTCAGCGCATATAAAAGACGAAATGAAACCTGAGTCCCGCCCATGAGAAGCAGACAGGCCAGCTGGGACTGGCTTCACTGCCAGCGTGTGCCAAGCCCTGTATTAGTGTATCTTCACAGTAGATTAGAGATACAGACCTGTATGAAGTCGAACATAGAGCTTAACAGAAATGACTTTGGATTCATCTCATGCTCAAAATCTTCTGGCTCTTCTAATTTAATTCCATTCAGGTCCCACGAAAGGCACAGCCCTGCCTTGCGCCATGGCCCTATCCGTGCCCCGCATCCCAAAACAGCTTGGATGAGTTCTGAGCACTTCGTCGATAGAACCCATAAAGTGGGAGGAGTGGATCGTGTTATCATACCTTCTTCCTCGTGTTCGAACTGTCGTGTTCGAACTGAGATAGAGAGGCTATAATCACGCTGGGGTAGACTCCAAAGCTGGCACTGAGATAGTGCAGAGGCAGGGGTGAGCAGAGGCAAGTGAGCGAAAACGAGAAAGAGCCTCGCGTTAGGCTGCCAGGGTGGCCAAGACGCTCCCCGTTCCGGCGGGCGAGTGCCTCAGCCATGTGACTGCAGCAGCTTACTATAAGACGAAGTGCATTTTTCTACCCACTGACTCTAGACTTGATTGTAGGACTCGCTCTGGTCCTGTAGCCACAGTGGAAGCCTAATGACGCTTGGGTTGGAGTGCACGTGCGTCCCTTGCTGTCCTTTGGAAGCCTAGGTCACCGCGGGAAGAAGCCCTGGAGAATCTCACAGAGCATGAGCGACCGCGAGGAGCAGAGATGCTGTGCCCCACAGAGGCTCCCCAAAGGACAACCTGCACACAACTGCCAGGACGTTAGGAAACAACCCAGGTGTCCAGCCCAGCTGAACCACCAGCGGTTCCGAAGAGAGCAGCAGGCAGCGAAGCTCTGATGAGCCTCCCAGCCACCGGGATTCCTCCCCTCTGAGCAAGGAATCTGTGTGTGCTACTGACTAAGAATTACACGGAGGGAGGAGGGGAAGGAAAGACGGGAGAGGAGAAAATTTTAAAAAGCAAAGATAAAAAAAGGGGAAGGGAGGGAAGAAAGGAAGATTGGCTGGCCGAGTGACGGGAAAACCCATCCTCCTGTGACAGTCTCTGAACTTGATCTAACCACGTCTGCAGCGCTCAGGCCTCCCAGTCACTTCTCTGTGTAGACTTGCTTCGGGTGGGTTTCTGACTCACATCTCGAGGGATCCGCAGCCGGACCCATGCGCCATATCCCTTCCTTCTGTCTGAAGTACACAGTTCCGCCCATGTCTGCTGCCTCCGTTTCTTGGAGATGAAAAGCGTCGTCTCCGTGTTTCTCTCTCCAAAGGCCAAGGCTTGAGAGACAGCACCGCGCCAGTACTGAGAACCAAAGGGGTAGACGCCACGTGGGCAGGGTGTCATTGATAAGTGACAACCAGATAGTATCCCTCTAAGAAGCAGGGACATAGAGCTTTCTCCAGTGGAAAAAAGGAACGAGAAATAGAAGGAAAGGGGCATAAAAAAGAGGATGTGCTGAGCACACATAGCCGCTCCTCACGAAGACTACAAACACTAAGTACTACAAGTCTGTCTATGAAAAGAAATAAATAAAACAGTACACTAGCCCTAAAGAACAATATCAAGAAAGAGACTATATGATGGCGATTATTAAAGCAGTTACTCACTTCCCTGACTTTGCAGAAGCCTGTGGTATTTCTTTTTTATTTTTTTATTTTTTTTAAGAATTTTATTCATTTTATTTTTTTCTTGTTTCAGAACTTTTGATTGTTTATTTATTTATTTTTATGGCCAGCTCAGCCTGCCCTGAGGGCAGAGCTGGTGCAGCATGTGGTGCCGGGGATCGAACCACGGTCCCTGAAGCCGCCTAAGCTTTCCCAAGCAGGTGCGTTAGACCACTGAGCCATCCTGCCGGGCCCCAACCTGTGGTATTTCTCAGGCCCTACAACTTCCAATCTGGGATCCATTGCGCTTGGCACAGAGTGGCCTTTGTGATCAAGAAGTTGGCTTGATCTTCGCCTCATACCCGAAAGCTGGCATCCGCCACGTGACAGTCTGAGCAGGATACTTGCGCTCTGCACTGCTGCTCCTGCCCTCCATGCTTTTTGTGTGTCTGTGAGGAATGAACTGGAGCCAGTGGAAGGAGCAGGCAGTGAGCCACTAAGCCGGCGAAATGCCCCACTGAAACTCACGGTATTTAGCTCACGGTTGGTGGAGATTTCAGTCCATACTTGGCAGGCTCCAAAGGCAGACTAGCACATGGCAGAAGATAGCCATTCTGGTGGCAGAGAACAAAGGGCACAGCAGCAGCTGCGGCTGCTGGCGGGCCTCTCTCCCCTCCTGACACTGAAATGCAGGTCATTTTCCCCAGGATGAGCATAGCACTGACACTCCTTCCCTGCATTGGATCATGAGTGAAGCACCATCTCCAGAAGCAGCCCCAGAACTGCCTGAGGCTCTGGGGAAACAGCCAGACACAGACCATAGCATGCCAGGACCCGTTTCTGTCACTCGCATTGAAGAACACTACACAGAGCCCAGAACCTGTCCTCCGGTCCTGTGCTTCCCTTCCAGTAGTGCAAAGCTGCTTCTCGAAGCACGGCCAGCCCAGCCTCCCTTGCAAGTACCATGTGACTAGCCCTCATTGACAGACTAGGAATGACAGGGGTCTATGCCGTTGCCAAATCTAAGAGGCTAGCAGTGCCTTCTCCACCCTCTGTTCCTGCATGATAGACTGGCCTGGGTGACCTTGGGTGTCACACACTGAAATTGGTAGAGCCTTCGGCAGGGATGGTGGCACATGCCTATAATCCCAGCAATCTGGGAAGGCTGGGGCAGAAGCGTGAAAAGTTTGAGGTTGGCCGGGCAACTTACTGGCTTAACAAGACCTGGTCTCGCAACTTAAAAGAATTTTTTTTTTTTTTTAAGTTGTGGATGTAGCTGAAGTTAGGGAAATGTCCTGACTCTATTCTCAGTACCACAAGGGAAGAGGAGGGAAGGGAAAAGAAGGAAAGGGGTTAGGAGAGGAGAGGAGAGGGACGGAAAGGGGAGAAAAAAAGGGGAACACGGTACGACCTTCTTCAGCTTGGGTCCCCGAATGTGTGCAAACAAGCACCACCTCCTTACCACATCCATCTGATGGCGCCTCTCTCCACCACCTCCTGGTCTTTATGAGAAATGTCCACTGTGTTAAGCCATACGATTTCAAATTTTATCTCTTGTAGCAGCCAGCAGTGCTTTAACAATTACAAGGCACAATCAGCACAACTTGAAATGCAAATACACTTCATTAGCATTTTGCAGGCTCTGAAGCCAGGGCAGAAGGCCTACCGGCACAGGCCAGAGCCATCCCACGCCCCTCCCGGTGACCTGGATGTGCAGATGCCAGACACGGACCTGCGCGCCTGTCTCCCGCACACCCTCCTCTCCTACCGGCCAAGCCAGCTCTTCTCTCTCCCCAGAAGGAAGAGCAACTGCCCCCACTTGTACGCTGCTCCGCAGGAGGGAACTTCTGGGGCGACTGTCAGCTTCCCGATGACGTCATGCAGAAATCATAACCCTCTGCTTGCTGACTTCTTCTGAAGCCTTCAAAGGGACCCTCCACCCGCAAGGTCCAGGTTGCACACGCCGGATCACAGCTCAAGAGGCAGGTCCTCGGGATGGCAGCAGCCATGGCTCCCAGCAGTGCATGCTTGGTGCTTGGGCTCGCGTGAGGTGGGGAACCAGGGGACAGGCTCTTCCAAAGCTCTGTGTCCTCCACAGCCGACCGCAGCAGTGGCATTAAGAAGGATGTTCATCCTGAGGCTTTGTTCTTTCAATAGTGATAAATTATGCTATCACTAGTGTATACCCTCGAGTAGAATCATGCTTGCACGCGTGTGTGTGCGTGTGTGCACATGCGTGGATGAGTGTGCATGCGGCAGCGTGAGCAAAGCTCCTTTTTGTTTCAGTAAGGATCCACAGGGTCTACAGATTCTCACTACAGACTCGTAGTGACCTGTCTGTGTTCAGCCTCGCAGAGAGCTGGGATTACAGGGGTGCCACCACACCCAGTCTCAATCTCCTCTCCTCGTGCCCCGGGAGCGGAGCTGGCACTGGCATACGGGAGCTCCAAGCCCAGCCCTTGAGTCTGTCTAAATAGGCGCCTTAACCCGCTGAGCTATTTGGCCAGCCCAGAGTTCCAGCCCAGAGAGATCGGCAGTAACCCTGCCTCCTGCCCCGCAGGCCCCGCCACAGGCTTTTGCCCTCTGCGAAGATGTCTGTTGGACGCAAGGGCATGGAATCCGGGTGAGCAGATGGAAAGAACACAGTCTCATTCAAACCACAACTCCACAATTCGCTGTATATAAATCCCTAAGCCCTCGCGGCCGCTGCCCTAGCTGGGAAATGGGGCTCTTCTTGCCCTGATTCCTGGCAGAGATTGGGAGAGACCAGGCTGCATCCAGGTGTGAACGCTCGCGCGGTGCTGGAAGGGGCTGTCGGGCCAGACCCGGGGTTCTGCGGCCCTCCTCCCCCTTGTGGCCGCGTGATGGCGGCCCCGGAGCTGCTGTTCTTGGGCCAGCGCCTGGACGGCCAGCGAATCCAGGGCTGCATCCTTTCCTCCCAGGGTCCTCAACTAGAAAACCAGCAAAGCAATACACCCCTGGCTGGAGGATTGTGCCCAGTAAATCTGAAGCGCTTGGTGCCTATGTAAGAAGTGATCAAAGCACACAGTAAATGTTTAAAATTAAAAAATCGATCACACTAGGGGCTGGGAAGATAGCTCAGCAGCGGAAGCACCTGCCTGGCATGCTCAAGGGCCCAGGTTCAGTGCCCATTCCGCACGCCATGCCAGCCTCAGAACCCTGGGCACAAACATGTATCTGATCATTCCCGCCACTTTCTGCAGCAGTTCTAGAATTCCTCTTTCACGTCTTTACAAGATGTGATTAAAAATATGGTGAATGCTGCTTGCAGCCAGGGGCCACGGAATGGAAAGGCCAGGCTCTAAAATTACACTCCAGCGAGTCCTCAGCTCCTCCTTCACTCGGCCCAGCATTGCGCAACTTCCGGCTCTTCCTCAAAGTCAACACGACCTTCAAATCAGTTCAAGCCATCGAGGCACCCATGACATTGCAACGGATGAATGGGGACTTTGAGAGCTGCCCCCATTCAGATAGTGGCAAGAAGGATAGGAGGAGCGCAGTCAACACAAGGAGAAGTGTTCTGAGGAGAATTAATGTCAGTGTATCTTTTACTGGAGTAGATTTTAAGTTAAATATTCATTACATTTTATATATATAAGAGCCCTTCGAACCAGAGCAATTACAAGTAGTATGCTCTACCTAAGACTAGGTAACAGCTTCACAAACTCTTAAATCAAAGGACGCCTTGTCGCTGATCAGACATTTTACAGTTTTGTATATTTGTCCCTTCCCCTAACTGGCCAACCTCGCACTCATGGTTGCCAGGTTCTTTCAGAACTGAGGAGCAGGAATCCTTTGCACAGCCCCGGAGCCCCACCCCCGGCCTTCCCGGAGGACGGCCTGGAGCACGCCCTGCTGGAAGCCCACCCCTACCGAGGCTTCTTCCTTGGCTTGCCAGGTAGCCACTGTCATAATCCTAACTCCTTCCTTCCAGACTGTTCATCTTTACAAAGCACCTTTCTCTCTGTGGTATGGACATATATAGTAAAGCTTGTACTGTCCTACGTTCCCCCTGCTTCTTTTTTCTTGCCTTTTCCATAATTCTAGCCTGAAATATTTATAACCAGTTCTGAGTTTGACGTCTGGGGAGTGTTTTTTGTAATTTCCACTTCGACCACATGGAAATAGGTATTTGCAAAGTTCCTTCATATGAGACTGATTTCAGAGTTATCTAAGATATTTTGGCAAAAGATTATTAACAACGTGAAAAGTAGAGTGGCTTACCTTAACTATGTGTGATTATGTGTTTGATTTTGCACAGATCTTAAGATAACAGGTTCTTAAGAGAGCTTAAGAAATATTATCTGTTGATAACTTTGACGATTTTGAGGCAAATTACACATCCTAAGAACAAAATGTAACTTCTTGTCCCCTGGATGCCATAATGTCTCCTTTTAATCTGCCATGTCAAGTCTCATTTATAATCTTCTTACCAAGTTCATAACTCTTTCTTTTTACTTAGAGATTTCTTACCCATTAGAGTCCATAAATTAAAGCACAGCCAGATAACCATTGGAAGAACATACTTCTGTTATGAAAGCTTCTTGGATAATACCCAGTATCCATGTTGCCAATTTTTATGAAGAGTTCTTTTCTTTCTCTAAAACCTCAAAGCTCCAATTCACCTAATTGGTCAATGCTCTATACATTTTCCATTTTCTAAAACAAATCTCCTTTGAAGAGATAAGGCTTAAAGTCGTATATACATTTTCGCCCTCAATTTCAAAAGTTAAACTTCTGTGTGAAGCTTAATACTGCCTAAGGTTTTAATATAAATTATTTCTCATCTGAGAGGTCAGCACTTTGAAAGGACCAGGGTCTGACCTAAAGAATTTATTTTACCCTTCTTTCTTTCATCTTCTCTGTATTCTTTAAAGAGAGAAAGAAAAGAAAGAAAGAAAGAAAGAAAGAAAGAAAGAAAGAAAGAAAGGAAGAATTTATTTTAAATTGATTACAAATCTTGAAAGGAAAATACTTGAAAATTGGCTACAAATATAAACTCTGTTTTTTCTGATCATTTGTATCTCTGCTTTATCAATAGTGTGTAGAAAGGTACCAGGAAGAGAAAGGTGAATGGGAAAAGAAAGGAGAGAGCCGAGGGAAAAAGATGAAAGAGAAAGAAAGAGAGAAGGAGGGAAAAAAGAAAGGAAAGAAGGAAGGAATAAAATGAAAGAAAAGAATGCATGAGAGAAAGAGATAGACAGCAGACAGGAGGCAGTGACTGATTATTATCTGATTTGCCAACGTGGCGACTTGCTCATCCTTCAGTGGCAGACCAAGAAAGTTCCTTCCAGTGCCCCCCAGATTCCCAGTGCTTCTGGGCCTCAGAGCCCATGGAGTATTGTCACTGTCACTTTCTAGCACTGGAGTGGTTGTTTCCAAATCTCCACACTCTGAAGAAAATATTGGACCTTTTTGATCTTACAAGGATCAACAACTTCACAAATACACTCTTCCTTCTATGTGGATGGAGAATATAATTTCTCCAGCTGAATAGAGATTATACCTGCTCTAATTCAATATTATGAATGTAAGGTGCTTACCGTATTATGCTCTGGAGTTGGCCAGTCAATATTCGGCTAGTTTGTACTCTCAACATATGCCATACTCCCAAAGGGGCGCTCAGCTCAACAAATCTTCATTTGTCTGTGTTGTGACAATAATCTTATAAGCTCAGTTTCCATAAACCAAGGAAGAAATAAAAATTAGAATTTAGTCATTCAGCCGGGCATGAGCGCACACCTGTAGTCCCAGCACTGGGGAGGCTGAGGCAAGAGGATCCATGTGTGTTCAAGACCAGCCTGGATTAGAAAAGTGAGCTCAAGGCCAGCCTGAATTGCATTGTCTCAAAAAGACAATAATAATAATAATAATAATAATAATAATAATAATAATAATTTAGTCATTCTGCTATGTCTAACTACCAAATAGGTGGTTAGACAGAATTTTCTGCTCTTGCACTCGTGATCTAACCCTGGTCATTCTACCTAGAATTCTTTTGTTCCATTTCATAAACACTGAGGACAGCAATATTTTTTTCATGGAAAAGGCTATTTTCTCTGCCACTGAATTCACATGGTGCTTCTCCAGAGGAAGACACAAGGAAGCCCATGAGATCCTATTCACCATTGTTAGACTACCCATCTGCTTTCCCTCACTGAGATACTCAGCTAACAAGGAGAAAGGATTTATTTCGGCTCATGGTTCTTGAGGAGCCAGTCCACAGCGGTCTGTCCAGTTACGTCCAACCCTGTAAGGAGGCAGAGTCCTGAGGCAAAGGAGCTGCAAACCTCCAGGTGACCAGATATGGAACTCGCTGTCATCGCGAAGCCCCTCCTCCAACCCCACTAAGAGAACCCTTGAGGGAATTAATTCCCTCAAGAGATCAGAGCCCTCTTAAGTCCATCATCTCTCCAAGGTCCCGCCTCTGAGGGCTGCTGTCCTGGGAATCAGTAATTCAACACATGAGCTTTGGGGACATTGAAAATGTCACCGCCAACAGGTGGGTGAGAGCGGCCCACTGCAAGACCACCAGGTTTCCGTTTCCCGCTGAATGGCCTCACTGCGCCCATGAAATTCTCTCGCTAAAGTATGTTCCTTGGGCCGGCAAGGTGGTTCAGTTGACTAAAGCACCTGCTTAGCAAGCTTAGGCAAGCCCAGGAACCAAAGCTGGATCGAGCTGAGCCAGCCACAGAGACTGGACATGGGGGCGCACACCTGTAATCCCAGCTCTGGGGAGGCTGAAAGCAGAAGGATCGCCACGAGTCTGAGCTACACAGTGAGACTTGCGATATTGATACATTTGGCTCTATTTTTCTGAAAAATTAGACTTTCTGAGCTCAAATCCAGAAGAATTCTGGTTTCTTTTTTTTTTTTTTTTTTTTCTTACTTTCTAGTCTGGAAATAGGTTAAATCAGTTGATACATTTTTAAAAGTTAATGCTTAACTGTCACAGAGGACTGTAAAGATCAGTTGACTTAAAATCAACTGATTCTCAGAGCTGTAGTGAAGTATACACTTATATTATAATGTTTTAAAATTTTTTCTTGTGAAAGAAAAAACTGCTCAAAAGAAAAGAGCCCTGGAATGTGGCAAGGAGAAAAGAAAGAAGGAAGGGAAAGTATATAGCTAAGATAGTCGGACGACTGATTTCTATTCATTTATTAAAAGCAATAGCTAATACCCAACTAGCTGGTCAGTGTTGTATATCTGCATCTAGTAATCTAAACTACTTTCAAGATAATAATATGTAATATCACAACCATTGTTAATTTCCTATCTTGATATGAAATTCTGTGTCACTTTTATTGTTTTATTATTCTCTTTAAAATCAAAGCTCAAATTCATTAAATAAGATCAATTTTTCACATCGTGAGAAAATGATTCTAAAATACAGGCCCAGCATAATTTCAGCTTTCTGCTTTCACTTTCAGTGATGTGTCTCTAATGAAAAATGCAATATAAAGGGATTGAAGCACAAAATTAGTTTTAATAGAAATAAGAGAAGAATATAACAAGGTACACAGAGAATCTTCACAGGTGTGTGATTTATACCTCAATCATGTAGGCAAGATGTACATATCAATAATCACAAGAAAAGTCAGTTATTCATCGGCAAGAAGCCTGGGTAGAATGAAGAATCTTTAGGTAATGTGGCCTCACTAAAGGTACCCTTCTGGATAGCTGAAGCAGCAGGGAAAATAAGTCAACAACATGTAAGCACCATTTTAAATAAATATACCGAATTACTACTCTCATTAAAAGAAAAGAGCAAAAATGCAAATACCACAATTAAAATGCAACCCAATACATCACATGATTCGATCATGAAGCAAGACTGCTAAATTATTCAAGAACTAGCCCGGGTGTGGTGGCGCACGCCTGTAATCCCAGCACTTGGGAGGCAGGAAACAGGAGGATTACTATGAGCCAGAGCTGCATAGTGAGACCCTGCACTAAGTAATAATGATAATAATAACAATAATAATAATAATAATAATAATAATAATAATAAATAATAATAAATTATTCAAGAACTATTAGCAGGCCAGCCAGATAGCTCAGCAGATTAAAGCATTTGCTTAAGCAGAGGCAGGGGTTGGGGGTTTGATCCCATGTGTGCCCTGCGGGCCCCGCCCCTGGAGCACACTGAGACTGTGAATAACACTGTACATGGTGTCACCTGCCTGTAATCTCAGCGCTGAGGAGGCTGAAAAACAGGAAGCATCACTACAAGTCTGATCTATGTAGTGAGACCCTGTACTAAATGCATTTTAAAAATAAAACTATTAGGAAAGGACACCCTACTAAAATTTAATCATGAGAATCATGTAAGGAATTATTTCCCTATAAATACATGTATGTATTCATTTTAAAAACGAACATATCCCCTCAAAGATCTTAGTCTTGTCTCCATAGCTCAACATTCCAAATGCAAAACTTAACTGTTGGTGAGGTAGAACATCTACCATCGATATATGCTAATGTTTTGGAAGCTGCTCAGATATCAAATTTTAATTCTATCTAAGCTTGCCACATGTGAGAGGTAGACAGGCCAGCTACTAATCAATTTACATGACACTCTGCTAGAACTCCAGAGAGCTTGAATTTCAATGGCAACAATTATGTTAGTAATAATCGTTGTAATTACTGTAATTATAATAGAGATCCAGAGTAGCTGACTAGAAGCGGAGTCATATCAGGGAGACCCAGAGAGGATGAGCTGAGACCACAGGCACAGGGTTCTGTGGGAGAGGGGTCTTACACCTTGAAATGGAAAGCTAATCGGAAGGATGAGACATCTACACCAAACCAAATTGATCTATATGAGTGTAAATCAATCCATATTAATGCATCGATCTGCATATTGATGCCTGAGGCAAGGGCTGAGCCTGCAAACGCCCTCAGCTCCCTACAGATGCTGCGCGTCCTTCTCATCACCTCTCCTCCCAAACCTGGGGAACCCTGAACCCCAGCGGAACCTGGACCAGCGCTCACCGTGCCAGGGGACCTCCCCCACCCCCACACACCCAGGCAGAGAGAGAATAAACAAATGACAGGGCCTTCGACCGCCCTCACCACGCTCCTGCATCTGCTGACCCTCAAGGGCCACAGGTGCCTGACCCTGGGGCACCCTGAAGGCACTAACACACCAGCCCCACCACTGCAGGGGTGGGCACAGACCCCTAAGCCAAGCCCAGAGAGAGCGTCAGATCCTGCCTGCTGGCTGCAGGGAGGGTTCTCAAGACCGAGTTAGGTTTCTAGCACAAGGGAAAGGAGAGGAAGCTGGTACAGCTGCCTGCAGTCTGACCTCAACACTAGCCCTTCTGTCCATCGAGGTGGCCTTTATCAGGACCTGGCCACCTTCTAGTTTTTTTGCCTGGTGCTGTTTCTGCTGCCTCCTTCACCTCCTCTCCTGCCCTCCCCCACCCAGCCCCCTCACTTCTTCAGCATCACAGAGTAAGAGCGGACGGCAGCACAACCCAGCTCTCAGATAGGGACTTTGAAAGTATATGTGCAGTTATCACATTGAAGTGATGTACGGTTAGATCTGAAATGCTATTATAACCGGTAAGAATTCTTTCCAGAAAATATAGCAACAGGGTCTAGACGACTTAAATTAAATAGCTGAAAGGGTAAATATTATCTCTGGACAAAAAATGCTGAAAATTAGCATGGAATGGCAGTCTCTAACTTAACAAATCTTCATACCAACTACAATCTCTTTGACTTCAACCCTTAGTACCAAAATAATAAACCCAACACAAAAACAAACACATAACCAAATGTTGGCTTGCAAGTAGCTTGGTCTATGAGTGTTCTCGGAGCCAAGCCGACATTTCTAAGAAATTTTAACCTGAGAGAAAAGCAATATTTTGCAATCAGTTGGTGTATGAGGCCAAATGTCGCATGATCACAACTATTTCTAGCTATGTGCTTTGGTATACAAGTGCTTTGGATTGTAAACAGAATAAATTATTCTTTTAATAAGCTATTTTGTTTTTTGTTTGGTACTGGGAATCCATCTCTGGGCCTCTCACCTGCTAGGCAGGTGCTGTGCTGCTGAACTACACCCCCAGCCCCAGAATAAATTATTTTCACAAACCAAGGTTTTGAATATACAGTAATACCTTGGTTCATGAATGCTTCTCTTTGCCAACAATTCTATTCATTAACAGAAGCATTCAGCAAATTTTTGCTTCCATTTGTGAACTCCACACTGGGTGACAAGCACAACCAGGGTCATATTCCCAAGAATCATGGAACAAATTAAATTCGTGGATCAACCCATCTCTGTATACAGCAAACATGAAGTATCAGAGATTTACAAATTATTCAAAGAAGAGTTAAAATAAGGTCATTCCATATAAAAGAATAGCTTTGGGGCTGTGGAGACAGCTCCGCAATCTAAGCACCTGCTTAGGCAAGCACAAGGACTTGGGTTTAATCCCCAGTGCTACATGTCATGCCGGCATTGAGTCCCGGCATGGTGGCACATGCCTATGATCCGAGGAATGGGGAGACTGAGACAAGAGGATCAGTACAAGTCTCAGCTGCATAATGAGGCCCTGTACCAAAGAAGTAAAAAAGAACAACTTCAGAGAGATGTGAATGCCAAACCCTCACTCCAGAAATTGCTCAAGAATACCCTAGACAGATACAACAAAGCTAAAACTTTAAATGGTAAAATACATCAAGCAAGGCAAATAGATGAAGGAGAAGGAGAAGGAGAAGGAGGAGGAGGAGGAGAAGGAGGAGGAGAAGGAGAAGGAGAAGGAGAAGGAGGAGGAGGGGGAGGAATAAGAAGAGGAGGAGGAGAAGGAAGAGGAGGAGGTGAGGAAAGAGGAAGAGGAGGAGGGGAAAAGCAAAGGTCATTGAAGGAAAGATGTCAGGAATAATTCAACACCTTTCAGTAACAAGTGTGAGTGTTAATGGCCTCAATTCCCTAATAAAAACACAGATTTGCAGTCTGAATAAAAAAAAAAAAAAACATAATCCACAATCTGCTGCATTTAAGAAACTCATCTAATCCATAAAGATAGTTACAGACTAGAAATTGAAGGACAGAAAACAATATTTTGGGCACCAAGACCATGAAGCAAGCAGGATAGCAATTTCACTCTCAGAAAAAGTAAATTTTAAGGTAAAACTGACAAGAAGGGGCAAAGACAGTAACTACATGCTAGTTAAAAGAATGGTCTAACAAGAACAGAAGGGTCAGGGAATACAGCTTAGTGGAATAAGTGCTTGCCTGGCAAGTGCAGAGTTCCTAGTTTGATCCCTGGTACCATCAAGGAAGGAGAAGGAGAAGGAGAAGGAGAAGGAGAAGAGGAAGAGGAAGAGGAGGAGGAGGAGGAGGAGGAGGAGGAGGAGGAGGAAGAGGAAGAAGAGGAAGAAGAAGAAGAAGAAGAAGAAGAAGAAGAAGAAGAAGAAGACGAAGAAGAAGAAGAAGAAGAAGAGATGACCTTTGTAAATACACATATATCACCAAATGCTTGAGTGTCTGAAATAAATATTTCAGTGCATAAAAGATCAAATTAATCCCGATACAATTCTATGTGATCACGTCAACACCCCATTCGCACAGACACAGATCAATCAAACAAAAAAATCAGCAAAGGCATATCAGAGCTGAACCACATCTTTGAACAAATGACCTTAATAGATATCTACAGACAATTCTAGCCTCCTGCAACATAATACACACTCTTCTCCGCAGCCTGAGGAGCCTTCTGCAAAATAGACCACTAATCCGTCAAGCATGCTTAAATAAATACAAACGAATCAAAATCACTCATGTTCACTATTAGACAATAGTTTGCTGAAACTAGAAATCAATTGCAGAAGAAAGCACAGCAAATGTGCAAAAACTTGGAACCTTGGTAACACAGCCTTCAATGACAAAATCAGAGAGGACGTTAACCAGTTTCTGGAATCAAACAGCAGTCCCAGTACAACACACCAGAACTGACGCGACAAGTGAGAGAAGTTACCAGAGAGATGCCTACTGCAGTCAATGGTCACATCGGGAAAACAGAACAGGCTCAAGTAAATAACCTAATGATGACCCTCAAGACAGTGAGAAAGTAACAACCAACCAAATTTAAGGAGAAAACCCATAAAGAGCAGAGCAGAAATTAGTGAAATTAAAACAAAAAACAAAACAAAACAAAATCTATAAATCAAAAAGCTGGATCTTTGAATGATTCAAATAGATAATATGTTGGCCAAATTCACCGAAGAAAGACAAAGACTCACATTCATGCAATTGAAAATAAATAGCGTGAAAACATAAAGGACACTATTGAACTTTGGGAGATAGCTACTATTGGTGTATTCCAACAAATTGAAAAAAAATCTTTGTTTTAATGGACAGATTCTTATAGCAGTTGCCAAAACCCAATCAAGAAGACATAAAGAGGCTGAACAGTCCAGTAACAAGCAGGGAAGTTGAGGCAGTAATTTACAAAACCTACCAACTAAGAAAATCCCAGGACCTGATGGAGTCTACAAGATATTCAGGGAGGGGCCAACACCAGGACTCAAGCTCCTCAACAAAATCAGAAGGGAGGGAGTGTTTCCAAACTCATTTCTGGAAGCCAGTGTCACTGTGATCCCAAAACAAGACAAAGATCCAACTAAAAAAGAAATGTACAAGTCAGTTTCCTCCCTGAACACAGGCGGAAAGTCCTGAGTGAGATGCTGACAAATAGAACGCAGCCAATCAGCAAAAGGATCACACATCCTGAGCCTTGACTGATGACGGTACCTGAAGCTGCACTGTGGAACTTGTGCTAGTATTAAAGCAATTTCTTGTTCTCCCCCGCCCCAAAAATCAGATAGATGATTGACAGATGGGTCGATTGATTTTCCTTTAGGATAACCACACAGCAAACATCATTTTTCACATTCACAACCTGCAGTAGTATCACAGTTACTACCAAAGACACTTCTTCAAAACTCCCCGCACAACTAGACCCATACAGGCCAACACCCACTATGTAAATTAGTAAGCCACTCTGGAGGGCTCTGTAGACTATATTTCAAAGTATCAAAATCTACATTCCCTTTCATGTGGCAGTTATGAAACTAGGTACCTACTTTTATAAATAATTGATAAGATTAACATTTTTCGAAAAGGAGGTGGGGATCTAGAACCATAGTACCGCACCTGCTTGGCAAGTGTGAGGTTGTGAGTCAAATTTCTGGTACCAAAAATAAATGAACAAAAAAGGAGAAAGTTTAATTTAAAAGCAAAAGTGATCATGTGATCATTTAGGGCCAGGGGTATAGTTCGGTGGTACAGCATCTGCCTGGCAAGAGCGAGATCTTGAGCTTGAGTCCTGGGGTGGGGGGGATAGAGATGGGGGGGGAGATTATTCCAGAATTTCTATAACAGTAAAATATAGCAAACAATCTTAAATGTCCATCTAGAGCCATGGGTGCTAATACCATGGTCTCAACAGAATTACATGCACAGCTATGTCAAAAGACAGGCCATAACACCTATCCCGTGTGTGTCTATACATGCACTCCTACAGAGGACCTCAAGCTTGCAGCTCAAAGCACCAACAGTGGCCGTCTTTAGGCAAGAGACACAAAACAACAAACTCTATAAACCACTCTCCTCATCTCCTCCTTTCAATATATTTGTGGTTTTATTTTGCTTTTTCACAGGGACATTGCTTTCACAACTTTTTTAAAAGGTCCCTTTAGTTCTTTTAGTTACAGTTTTAACTTCTGAGTACTATTTCTCAAAAGAAGTAGCCCACATCCTAGGTCCAGCCTACTGGGCTTTCACCTAAATGCTGTCTACCTCTGAAAACTCACAATGTGTGCTTTAGAAAGAAACAACAAATTCAAAATATTTCTACCTCGAAGCACTACAACATGCTTTACACTTGCTTCCACCTTTTTCTCAGTCGCTTTCCTTCACATATTTGTAATTCATTCAGTAAGACTTAGAGAATTAAGTTCAAATCCTTCTCAGTGCTGAAGCCACAAGCATGTGTTCTGTTCATGACCACAATTTCCCTAGCACATTATTTAATAAAATTGTTTCTTGCTAAACGGTTGAACTCAATTTATAATATTTAGTCATTAGTTTCCCAGGTGGTATTTAGTCGCCTTAAAAAGACAAGGAGGAGGAAGAACAGTAGGAGGAAGGGAAGGAAGAAGGGAAGGAGAAGGAGGAGGAGGAGGAAGAGGAAGAGAAAGAGGAAGAGGAGCGATAGGAGAAAGGGAAGAGGAGGAGAAAGAGGAGCAGAGAAAAGCGGAAGCAAAAGGAGGAGAGGAAAGAGGGAGAGCGGCCATACACTGGCCAACCTACAGCATCACCATGAAAGTTAGATCCTTGGGCACAACAGCTGGGACAGCTCCTGGCACACCGTGAGCACTCCGGATGCCAGTCACCGTCCTCCCGGGGATGCCACCATCTCTTGTACTTCAGGCTGTCATGCATATGCCGGGTGTAGGAGACCCAACACAGTAAAGATGGCGTTTCCTAGGAACTACGCCTTGCATCTCGGCAGCAAAGAGCCCTTCCACCCTCAGAGGACCGGGCTGACCTTGGAGGTGTTTTCCAGGAGCACAGATCTGCATTACTACAGGAATGTGGCCCTTCAAAGCTTAGGACAGACCACAGATACGGGCAGCCCATTCGTCAAGAGGAAATGGGCTCTGGCTGTCCTGTGGGCCTCAGATCCAGGGGCTGCGAAGCTGAGTCACCAGCTTGCTATCTGACCCCAGGCCAGCCACTTAACCTCTGCCCGACCTCATTTCCTTACTTAAAATCAACGCTCTGTTATGTTCCCTTCTAGTCATTATCTCTCCCAACAGCAGTCAGGAGTGACTGAGGGGTCCTGGAGATTTTAAAAATTAATTATTCAGTGTGTCAGACTTTAAAAAAAAAACTGGACTCTAAAGGGTTCCAGAATGAATAAGACCCGCTACGCTTTTGTGCTGTTTTAATATCATTTTAAGAGCTCTCTTCCTGGAATAAAATCACCAACCCAGACAATAAACTTTGTCTGACCCTGTGACCTTAGTTCCTGGTGAAGCTCCTCATGTTGGTATTTCTGGGACTGACAGAAGGAAGAGAACAGGAGCCCCTTTGTCAGAAGGTAGTCAAGGAGGAAGTAAATTCCAGTTCTTTGAGGAGGGTTTGGGTCAAGCTGGCAGTGTCATTTGTTAGAGATTGTAGCAGCCACTCCACCATTAGGTTTAGCTCTGGCCACTGTCTGCCTCCCTGGCCTAGGACAATGGACGTCGCTACGGCAGCCAGAGGAGTGGCCCCTCCACTACCCCATTATACTAAACAACTGAGCCCACACAGCCTTAAGTACTCGCTCCAGAGTCCTGCCCCCCTGGGGTCTGCTGTGAACGGGCTGCAGGCCGAGGTGGTGCAGGGTGCTGCCCTTCATTCAGGCAACCCCCAGCTCCAGCAAAGGAAGGACAAAGCGCCAAGGGCCTCATTAGGGAAGGAAGAAAAGTGTCTAAAGGATCAACGCCAACAGGATAGGGGCTAGGCAAAACATTAGCTGTTTGTTTGCTTGTTTGCTTTTTCTTTTCTTTTATGTGTCTGGTACAGGATCTCACTATGCAGCATGGGCTCATAGTAGTCCTCCCGTTTTCAGCCTCCCCAGCACTGAGATTACAGACATGCGCCACCACGCCTGGACTAGGTTGCTGACTCAGCAAGCCCAGGGGGCGGAGCCAGCATGGCAGATGGGACTGGCTTGCCTAAGCAGGCACTTAGTCTGCTGAGCTAGCTCACCTGCCCAGCTGTTTTTAATCTGCAGACACCTAAGGTATATTCTCTGTCTCTTCTGGCCACCTTGCTACTTGAGGTCAACTGCATTCCCATTAATGACCTCCGGGCCTAGAGTATTGTGCTCTTCCTACTTCCTGTCTGCCAACCAGAAGCAGCCCTTCTGGACTCTGACTTGGTCACTTTAGCAAGTTCCTGAGAAAGCAAATAAACTAGGTGTGTCCGTCACGGTCACATGCAGCTGGGAGTGAAGACGCTCCTGTGTAGTAGTAGCATAAACGCCCAAGTGGTGTTCGTTTGTGTAAAGGCAGCACAGAGAGAAGCAACCTGCTAAGAAGACTCCACAGGTGCCTCCAGAGGCCCTCGGGTCTCTGCTGTACCACATGTGACTTTCTCGTGCTCTGCAGAAGGCTGCTGGAGCTCCTGGCACGAGCATCACACTCCAAGCAGCAGAAATAAGGAAGACAACACTAACAAAAGCCTACTCTCTATATTTTACACAACCAACCACTGATTCTCAAGGTATGATTCCCTGAACCAGTAGCACTTATTACGGATGCAAGCTGCCAAGCCCTAACCCAAACGTAAAATTTCAGAATCAGAAGACAGACAACCGCCAACTCTACACCACTAGATTCCATCAGTCTTGGACAGTGGGAAGATTAGTGGGCTCTGTAGGAACACTCGCAGAGATGGGTATCAAATTTTAAGTCACTAACTATAGTACCTACATTTGCTCTTATTTATTTATTTTACTATTCTTGTTTTTGTTTTCTATGGTTATTAATTTTAATAAGAAACTACAATGTATAACAATGTGACAGTTTCAAAACACATTATTAGTTCATTTCAATATTGGATACAACGCATATGGTTGTCCTCTTATTATTTATACAGAGCCCAGGATGTAGGTGTTAAAATTTTTCAATCACTACTTGGAAGACTCCAGATGCCTTTGAAGACTCCAAAGGCATATGTTTATTAGGTTCTTATCCTAAAACACACACAGATTGCTACAAATTTGAACTAAGAAGCAGAAAAAAATCACCAAAAGCAGCGCATTCGCCTGCGCAGCAGTTCTAGGTGACATGTAGAAAGAGCTTATCAGCTCTCTGCAAAGTCTAAGCTTATATTTGCAATCTCTGAGAGCCCATTTCTTCTTTTAAAAGCCTAAAAAATCACATGTCTATCTCTTTTGCTAGGTGAAAATGTTAAAGTAAATGCTAATGTTAGAAGTAAGCCGGACAAAAATAATTTTAGAACATACTTTTTAAAATGTGTGCACGCACACGTGTACACACACACACACACACACACACCACCAAGGAGCCTAGGTTTCTATGCACTACCCTTTGGCTACCTGCATTGAGACCACTATTCAAATACAGAGGCCACAGTTAACGAAGAGACAGCCACAGAATGTCAGCAGAGGGCTTCAAAGACAGGAAGACTGGGGGGATGGATGGCTGGCATCACTCGCCACAACTCCAGCTGTGTGACTCGCTGGTTGTTCAGCCACTGAACTGTAGAAGCAAACAGGAGATGGGACCCAAATTAACCAGTGTTTTATGGATTCAGCTTGACTAACACAGAGACATTAAGGCTAACGAGCCGGCGTGAAACAGATGAGCACATTTAAGCCAAATGCAAAGAGCTGGCATATTTAGTGGAGAAGGAAGTTGTGCGGATGTGGACTGGGAGCCTCCAGTTACAGGTAGACAGCTCCTTGCTCCTGGAGAATTGCGTGGTTCTGTGGCTTGAAGAAGAAGACAACGGGACACATTGGCGGGCAGAGGCCAGGAGATGACGAGAACATCAGGAACATGGCCTACGTCAGGGGTTTCCATCTGCAGGCAGAAAACCCCAGAGGCAGCCAGCGTGGCAAGTGCCTCTGCTGTGTCTGCGTGCCGTGAGCACTCAGCAGCAGGTCGGACGAAGTGCAACACTGCTGCGCTGGGGCTGTTAGGAACGCCAGAAAACACTCAAGAGCCCAAGTGGCCCTGTGAGGAGGAAGTCTCACCAAGAGCATCCTCCCCATCTCCCAGAAAGACCCTCGGCTCTAGGCGAAAGGAGCAGCCACCATAGGCAGCTGTTCTGCACAGTACATCCCGCGCAGGGCACTGTCCAAGTTCTTATCGAAGTAGGCTTTAAACAAGACAGAGCAGAGAGACTGCAGACCCTGAAGCGTACTCACAAATCCTGAAGCAGGCCCCGCCCTATGCTGGAAATGTCTTTGCAGCGTCTCTCTTACGTGCATGCAGATTCCCCTTCAGTGCTTGTTTCCACTTTATAACTTTCACCCACCTTAAAACATGCTTGCTGTGCCCTCTGTCCCCCTCCATCTTCCGTATCTCTAGTACTGTGCCCTGGAAACCCTGTACAAGCTGAAAATCTGACCTACAAATACCCCAGGGGCTCCTGCGCTCAACCTAGCTCCTATACTTTCTTATACGGCTTAGATCATCCTAATGAGGTTACAGAAACGTCAGCAGCTAAGGGTGGAAAGGAGGACGCCTGTAACCTGCGAGGTGACTGCTTTCACCGAACACAAAGGAAACGAAAAAGCGCTCTCATCAGGCAGCTTCCCTGAAGGACTGCTGACGTGGAAGCAGAGCCGTGACAATGCAAATAATTCATGAGCTTCTTTCAAAAGAAAATGCTCCTGTAACTATAAACAAAAGCAGAGACTCCCTCAGTCTCACACACACTCCACCCAGGAGCCTAACTTTGTATGTGCTACCCTTTGGCCACCTGTTTTGAGAATTTTTGTTTTTAATACATTTTGTATAGGGTCTCACTAGGCGGCTCTGACTTGCAGTGATCCTCCTGTCTTCAGCCTCTCCAGCGCTGAGGTTACGGATGTGCACTACTACATCGTAGCTCAGCATGCCCAGGGGTAAGGCTGGTGCTGCGTAGGGTGCTGGGGATCAAACCTGGAGCTCTGCAATTGCCTAAACAGGCATTTAGTCCACTGAGCTATCTCACTGGGCCTGCTTTGAGAATTCTGACCTCACAGGCTTTTTATCATAATGTTACTAAATGTAAAGAATAAAATTCACAAAACTCATTTCTTTGAAACTGTTTCATTGCTATCTTTTTCTCATTAACATGAATTTTTAAAACAATTTAAAACCTGGTTCTAACTAGAATGTGTGCTGATGTTCTTATATGACCATATAACCAAGATCAATTTACCTATTAGGTAAAATTTTACATACAGTAATAGCTCAGCTCATGAACATTTCTGCTCAAGAACAATTTGGTACCCAAACAGAAGCATTTGGCAGAATCTGTTTCCATTTGCAAACTGGGCACCAGGTGACAAACACAGCCATGGCTGTCACTTCCAAAATCATGGAATGCATTAAGTTCAGAGACCCTGGAACTGTTATGTGAGGAAAATCAATATTCATAGCTTAAGACTGATAGACATTTAAAGACATTTTAAAATAATGTAACCACCAACTTCTATTTACAAGCAAGGTTCTGTTTATTAGCCCTGATTCCCTTGAATGTGTGCTTGAGCCCAAAAAATTATAGGATGTTATTCATCAGTCATCAAGATGACCAGGAATAGGTTTCAAAACTTTTTAGTTATTATCAAAGCAAACATAAAATTTTTATTTTTTTAATTTAATATTTTTGTTGTTTAAATTTAACAATGGTTATATTACATATTTTCATCATCAGATCAGTTTAGATTAATACCTATAGGTATATAAGATTGATGAAACAATTAAACATTAACACTTTTAAATCAACATTACTTTTTTTTCTTTTCCCTTTTCTTTTTTGAAAGTTGATATATTGCATATTGTCCTCACAATCGTTCTACAGAGTGCAAACATAAAATTTTTAAATTAGCACAGAAAATACTCAGTTTGCTTTGAGCGTGTCAAGGCCCCTATGCCCCTGGCCCAGTTTTAGATGCTGATGTGGAGAGGGAAATGAGGAAGCGGTCCTGACGCGGCTCCAACATGCTGCGCTGCACTGCTGGCCAGTCTCCACTGCAAACAGACACTCTATGAAGAAGCATTCGTTCTGGTCCCTCATCGTGCTGCCAGGTCCTGTACAATGGCCCACACTTAGAAGGTCTCGAGTGGACATTCATAAGCTGCTAGGAAAGCGTTCGAATCCAGATGCCAATAGAAAAGGTAAGAAAAGCCATCCCAGAAGTCAAAGAAAGATACAATCATGAAAATTAGGAGCGCCATCAGGAGCGACTTGTCTCTTGTCCAGAAAGATGACCTGCCACTAGGCAGTCACAGATGCAACTGAAATTTGGGAATGGGCTGAGCGGTGGTCAGGTTTGATTGTATGGTCAGAAAGACTGGAGGGCACCAATTACTTGGAGTGATTTGTGTTTTATTTCCTTAAAAAAGCTCTCTCTGAATCCAAAGAGATATAGATCAGATATGTTTCTTTGCTAAATGATTTTAAATTTATATTGAATATTAAAATGCTATTAAATATTGAAACACCATCTTTAAGGTGTTAATGTATTAATAATAGCACAATTATGAAATGCGCTAATCACATAGGGCTTATGGTACTAGCTTCATTAATTGACAAGGAACTAGGAAAGCATTAGTTAACCAAGACAGCCAAAGGTCTTTTCTTTGGGAAGATTTCTTCAACATAATAAAATATTTTTCTAGGTTTAAATTATAAAAATAAATGCAATGAAAGTCCTCTTTTATGAAAGATAAGGTTTTGTTTGTATAAGATTTTCAGCCTTTTGCACTCTTGTCCCTACCTCCTAAGAAAATAATCTTAAGTAATAATTTATTCTCCATGCAACGGTCGCACAACTGACATTTGTTACTTTTTTTTTCATCCTAAGAGACAGACGAGACCAGAGGGACTGATCATACAGTCTGGTAAGAATGCAGAAATTACATAAAAGTGCTTTTCTTCTTTACATAACTGAAGATACAAGAGAAGATTTATTTTAGGTAAACTATTCACAATGAAGAGTTTGTAATTTAAATATTACTTTTTTCACATTACCTTTCTGAAAGTCTCCCTTTTTCTCATAAAATATGGCTTATTATGATAGGCACTTGGAGCAGAAGATTTTTTTTTTTAATTTTAATGCATTTGGTACAGGGTCTCAGTACACAGCTCAGACTCAGTATCCTCCTGTTTCAGCCATCCTAGTGCTGGGATTATAGGCATGCAACACTATGTCCAGTCTCAGTGGTGGCTCAGCACTCCTACAGGCAGAGTGGGCACAGCACATGGTGCCTGGGATTGAACCCTGGTCTCTGGGCTTGCCTAAAGCAAGCACTTAATCTGCTGAGCTATCTTGCTGGCCCTAGGATGAGTTCCATAAGTCATAGTGCTCTTGCTGGTTGGCTATCTGAATAATCAATCAAAACTTGTTTGGGTATGTATTATATGATGCATTTTATATTTTCCCTGATTCTTAATTTTAAAAAATTTGATATGTCAATATAGTCTGACTTTTAAATCCCCTCAGGTCCTTGAAGGAATGATGTGATGAGTAGGTAAATTATGGATGGCTGGCTGGATGGGTGGGTGGGCAGACTGACGATAGTATATTAAAAATATAAATATTGAAAGTACATATTCTAGCACTGTAGGAACTCGGGGAAGTTAATAATAAATGGAATTCATAGGCCAATGGTTAAAATCTTTTCATCTGAGACCTTCCAAAAACTATATGGGCCGGGGAGAGAGTTCCATGGCACAAGTGCCTACCTGGCAAGTGCAAGGTCGTGAGTTCGAACCCCAGTCCCACCAAAAAAAACTGTAAGATTAATAGTAATCATGTAGATTTTTCTTTTCTCTATGTTGGAGGAATAGTCATGTGGAATCTTTTCCCTACACCCTCTGAATTTTCAAACTTTTACCACTCCCTTTCAGATTTTGTCCATCTTCCTCCTCACCCTTGGAATACAGAATCTTTCATTGTGCAAAGAAATTCAGGGGAACCATATCCAGAATTCATCAATCTCTTGCAATCAGGCCCAGTGCATTTATTTTGGCTTCTCTGAGCCCTCGGTACTTATCAAGTGTCTTTCTTGTTGACATGTTCATGCCGCTCCTCAGTCCTGCATTCTCCCCTTATCTGTGTGCCTCTTCCCTCTCGAAGCTTTTCATGAGTTCTTCTAACATTTATATTCATTGTTTACAAAGTGATAAGCAAACATTGTGAATATTTAAATATTTTTAAAAATCATCACATTAAAATCACCACATTGACATTGTTGCCACTGCTTTGAACACAGTTATCCCATAGTTCTTGAAAGTGTGCTGAGCTGTTCTAGATGCCCTCCTTCATTAATGGCTTTAGTGGTGTTGCTGTGGCTGCCTTCATGTCCTCAGTCTACCTGAAACCTTCACCCTTCATGCTCGTTTTAACTCTAAAGAAGAATCAAGAGTTATAAGATGCCAGATAGTGTGAATAAAACGGATGAGGACACAGCATGGTGTTTTTATGAACCTGGGTTCCATCGTATCGCACTCAGCAACAGCATTCACGCTATTTTTGATCAAGCCTCTGTGAGACATCATGAGAGAGAACTTCCAGAGCTGCTTCCAAAAGTGGCAAGAAGGATAGAATAAGTAGTGAGATGGAGGGATACTCTGTTGACAAAGACGGTGGGGCGGCTTCGAGAAAATTCTGGAAGCAACGTCGCACTGTATCTACCCTTACGCGCCAGGGACTCCCTAGTCACCCTACAACCCGGCGCGTGACGTAGGGGTCACGTAGTGCGTGCTGGCGTCATGCGCAGGGCCCCGCCCTCAGGCCGCCCATATAGCGCAGCCCCGGGGCGCGCACGCGCGCACACGTACGCGCCGTTGTGTGGCTGGACGCGGCCGCCGCCGCGGTGTGAGACGCGAGCTCGGGTTTTCGCCATCCCCGCAGCCGCACCCGCACCCGCACCGCGGCTCCCGTGCTGTGGCCCGCAGCCTTCGGGACCCTGTTCGCCACGGACCTGCCGCGCGTCTTCATAGGACGCCTGAGCTACAACGCCCGGGAAAAGGACGTCCGGCGCTTTTCCAGCGGTTACGGCCGCCTCCTCGAAGTGGACCTCAAAAATGGGGGCGGCTTCGTGGAGTTCGAGGACTCCAGCGATGCCGACGATGCCGATTACCCGCGGAATGGCAAGGAGCTCTGCGGCAAGCACGTGACCGTGGAGCACGCCCGGGGTCCCCGTCGCCATCGCGATGGCTACAGCTACGGAAGCCGCAGTGGTGGGGGTGGATACAGCAGTCGAGAACCTCTGGAAGAGACAAATACGGACCACCTGTTCGTACAGAATACAGACTTATTGTAGAACATCTTTCTAGTCGTTGCAGTTAGCAAGACTTAAAGGATTTCATGCGGCAAGCAGGTGAAGTCACCTATGCAGATGCTCACAAAGAACGCACAGATGAGGGAGTAATTGGATTTCATTCCTACTCTGACATGAAGGGATACACCGGATGGTACCGAAATAAATGGTGGAAATATTAGGCTTATTGAAGATAAACCATGGACAAGCCATAGGCGATCATATTCTGGAAACAGATCTCGGTCACGCTCTAGAAGAAGGTCACGGAGTAGGAGTCGGAGGAGCAGCCGCAGTAGATCTCGAAGTGTCTCGAAAAGTCGCTCCCGATCCAGGTCACGGAGCAAAAGTCGATCACGTTCTTGATCAAAAGGCAGGAAATCTAGATCAAAGAGCAAATCTAAGCCCAAGTCTGATCGCGGCTCCCATTCACACTCAACAAGCAGATCTAAGGATGAGTATGAGAAATCCTGAAGCAGGTCTCTCTCACTCTCAGTCCCCCAAAGAAAATGGAAAAGGTGATACAAAGTCAAAATACAGATCAAGGAGCTGGTCTCGTTCCCATTCACCTGTATGTACCTGTGCCACCCTCAAAGGCTCGGTCTGTATCCCCCCCACCACCAAAAAAAAAAACCCTTCGAGATCCTGTTCTAGATCTCATTCAAGGTCAAGGTCCAGATCAAGTGCCAAAGGTTAATCCAGAACTCTGTTCTTTGCACACTATTATGGAACACTTTCCTACTTGCTTAGGCAGTTACACTTCCGTGTTTATAGTTTGCCTCTTCTGCAAGAGGATCTCCTGAGAACAGGGGCACACAAAAATTTGATTGGTGGCCAAATTTGATGAAAAAGATGAGGTTCTAAGATGGTGGAAGGAAGTTAAATACCCTCTCCCTTCTTTGTAGAATTAAGTAACTTTGATTTTATAGTTTTTGAGCTAAAGTAACATTTGTAAAGATTAAGCTCATTTAGATTTTTTTTTCAAGTATTTCAGCAGGATCTGCTGCAGGGTTTGTTTTTGTTTTGTCTGCTTATTTTTAAATTAACCGTTTAAGTCTTTAGAGGGAGAACCTAATTTTCAATTATGTTAGCTTTTTATAAAGCTTGAGTTTTATACGTTTTAAATAAAAGTTTGCTACCAAAAAGAAAAAACAAGTGAGGTGGAGTATTTTGAAGGCCATCAATCACAATGCACCTTTTGCTATAGTGATTTTTTATTTAAGCTTTTCTTATATACTTGATCGTCCCTTGCACATTAATCAGCAGTTGTCACAAAGGGCTACCTGAACAATGACCTCGAAACTCAGGGGCTTACAATAACCTATGTTCGGGTCTCCAGGTGAAACCCAGCTCAGTCGCACGAGGGTGAGCTCCTTCTCCCATGTGTTGGCCTAGACTTGATTTCCTCCTGAGCTGTGGTCTATGCTACCTTTTGTTATTTTGGATCCGGCCTGAGCAGACAGTGGCCATCAGGGGTGTCTGTCTCAGAGCAGAACTCCAGAACATAAGAAGGAAAGCCCAAGCGCCCAAGCAAATGTCAACCCCCTACTCACATCACACCCATCAGCATGTGGTCAGCCAAGGTCAGTCACACAGTCCAGCCTCATGTCTAGTTATACCATCAGTGCCATCATAAACTACTGCAAGACTGTAGGGAGACAGTTCAATTACCAGAAGGCAGAGAATTTGATGTGATAACTCAATCTTGTTTTCCAAGTTCTTTTCCTCAGCTTTTCCTCACTCTTCTCTTTTCCTAGTTGCTGATCCATATTCATTAGATGTTAATAATCCCAAATCTACGTGGCCTCCATCCAGAACTTTCTGCCGCTCTCCAGACCTGTATAACCAGTTGCCAAACCTCAAGTGGGAAGCTCCTCTGGCATCTGAAATGCAAGAAGAAATGTGACTGCATGCCTTATCTCGCCATACAGAAAGCCCAAATGTGCAACACACCACCAACTAATATTTAGAGAGGAGTTATTATGTGTCAAGAACTATAGTGAGGACAAGAGATAAGAGTGGCATGGGGAACAGTTTAAAGCCTTCCTAGGTCAGGGAGATGGCTCAGCAGTCTAAGCGCCCGCCTGGCAAGCACAAGGATGTGGGTTTGGTCCCCAGTACCACGTGTTGTGCAGTGCTGTGGAGACTAAGACAGGATGCTCACTATGGGTCTGAGCTGCCTAGAGAGACCCTGTACCAAATAAATAAAAGGTTCTTAATTTTTTTAAATCTCGTTAACCCACTAGTTTTATATCACACCATTTCTGTCTCTGTCCATTTGTCTGCCTGTCTGTGTGTCTGTCTGTCTGCCTGCCTGCCTCTCTCTCTCTCTTGCTCTCTCGTTCTCTCGCTCTTGCTCTCTCTCTCAAGAGAGAGAGAGGGATAATGTTATCATTTATTTCCCAAAATTATTTAGATAATTCTTGGAAATCTGCAAGCACTCATGCCTTTTAAATCTAAATTTCTCTGTGTTGGTCTGACTTACAGTGGGGTCACCATACTGTCACAAGTATTTCAGCAAGAGATTTATGACAGGGTAAGCCCTATGCCACTGTGGAAGCTGTTCACCCAGGCGGATGGAAGTCTCTGAGGCCGTCATCTCAGTGGCTAGGATTAAGCCACAGTGGTTAACTCCCTAGAGTTCATCCAGGCTGACAGCTGGGGCGAAAAGGTGGAATATGGAGGAGAGAAACTGGAGAGCAGGAGGATAAGGCAGGTCCAAAACCTGTCTCGTAGACCTTAGCTCTGATGCCTGAGGTGACCTGCTAGTCCCTTCGCCACAGGACTTCACATCCACTTGGCTTTGCACTTGGGGAAGTGCTCTGGGTGCTGGTCACAAAACATGTGCCCTGCCCTCACCATCCCAGCTCAGAGGTGGTCAGGAAAGGCCTCCTGTCACCAAGGTGTGTCTGCCTCTAGACTCTGAGCCTCTAGGACAGGTACGCTGAACAGACTTCTCCGTAGCAAGTTCATTGCCCTGGGTATGTCACAGCAGTCCTACGAAACAGGTAAGGAGACATAATTTCCTATGTAAGCCAAATACAGAAGTATCCCAGTTTGTTTAAAATATATGCTAAGGGCTGGGGAGATAGCTAGGCAGTCTAGGTGCCTGCCTGGCAAGCACAAGGAACTGGGTTCGATCCCTGGTACCACACACTGTGCCAGAGCAATACAGCCACTGACACTGAGTGTAGTTGTTCACACCCATAATCCCAGGGCTGAGGAGGCTGAGACAGGAGGATCACCACAAGTCCAAGCTCTGTAGTGAGACTCTGTGCCAAATAAATAAAAGAATTTTTAAAAACCTATAAAATAATGGCTGAAATATGGGACCTGATGATATACAGAATTTGAAAAATTCTACAGCCAAGAAGATTCACTGCAACACAGAAATGAATGTAACAAGCTGTCATAGTAAATAGTGAACCTAGCTACAAAAATTTGTCTTATATGGCCAGAGATATAGCTCTGTGGCATAGTATACCTGCTTGGTAGAGAACTGACAAAGATTTTATAGAAGCAGAGTAAAAGGTGCTGGTTAATCAATACCCAAGTCCCAAGTATTGCGTACGTTTTTATTTGTAGAGGAGATGTTGCGTGAAGATTAGAAAAGCCACGCTTACACATCCCACAACTTCAGAACACTCGAGTAATTTTAAAATGTACTTTCCAGGAGTCATTTGCTGGTGGCCTGAAAAATGGAAGGCTTCCACCCTCTGCCTAGGTCCCTTCCAGGTGACAGCTCACTGTCCTGGAAGCTTCCCGCTCCTTGCCTTTCCTGCAGTTTCCATAGACATTCTGAGGAAGGTGCCAATCACTTGACTATTTGGGTACCATTGACCTAATTTAGAACAGATGTCCCATCTCAATACTGAAAAGTAGGCTCTGTTTGGAGACAGCTGACTGAGCAGAGCGCTGCTGCTGCCAGCAGGGCCTGAGGCACAGCCCTAAGGCGGTGCGGGGGGGGGGGGGGGGGGGGAAGGTTTTAAAGCAGGAATTGACCTGAGCCCCAAGGAACACTTTCGTTTTTTTTTTTTTTAATACTTCACCTCTTTTGTTTTCTCCCTGCTCTTATACTCAGCCCCTGGTTCTAAGGCAAGAAGCCAATAAACTAATTCACACTAAGGTGTAAAAACCTGATAAGCTGGCCAAGGGGTATTAGCAAGGCCATAAGCCCAGGGAAAACATCCCAGCAATGAGATTAGAGGATTCCTGAGCCAATAACGGAGGAAATAACCTCATCCAGACTCCTTCAAATTAATCGCTTCTCACTGAGCACTTGCCCTGTTCCCTGTCTGTCCCAGGGCCCAGATGGGAAAGAAAGGCCACGTTAGGCAGCACGGGTGCCACACCACACCACACCACGGACTGAAGAGGTGGGGACGCCGCCTCCAAGCCCAGCCTGGGCCTGTTTCTTAGGAACACTTAGTTCAGGTGTTCTAGCCTGGAAAAGCGCAGCACTGCTCCTTCCGGCCCAGTGCCTTTTCTGCTGACTGGAACTTGTAAGTAGCATGCGCAAAAAATGCTCCCCAACTTCTTTCTCACCACAGAAATCCCCCTCCAAAACTAAGTGACAAGATAGACTATAGATTTGCAGGCAGACAGATTAAAATTTTAGCCAAAAAAGGAAGCAGGAATTTTCAAACAAGAGAACAGAGGAAATGGAATGCAAAGCAGCCTGAGAAGTTGTCCAGAACGCCTTTCAAACCAAGGCCTGCATGATGGATTTACACAACGTGTGAAATACGCTTCTAGCTGCCAAGCATCCCCAAGGAAGGAATGGTGAGATAGCTCGGTGGACTAAGTGCCTGCTTTGGCAAGCTCAGGGACCAGGGTTTGATCCCTGGTCCTGCATGCCATGCAAGCAGCCCCAGGGTACACTAAGCCAGCGAATGGGCCTGGGCATAGTGGTGCACGCTTGTCCCAGAGCTGCGGAGGCTAAAAAAAGGAGGATCACTATGAGTCTGAGCTGCACAGTGAGACCCTGTGCTAAATAAATACATCATTGTATTTTTTAAAAAAAAAGAAAAGAAAAGAAAAGAAAAAGAAAAAAGAATCCCCAAGAAGCATCCTTAATGTCTGCCCTGGTGTCTGCCTCCCCCCCACACCTCACCAGACCTCCCCACCCCCTACCCCCACAGTGAGACCCCTGCAGGGGACCCCTGATTTCCTAGAGCCCAAAGCAAAACTAAAGCTACGTGATTGTTTGCAAGAGCTTAAAATAACTTGCCTGGCAAAGCTGAGCTGCACTTTGAGAGAGACAGCGCGGAAGGACGTGGAGGAGAGAATTCTAACCATGGAGCTGCCCGGAGTGACCTCTCTCCTTCACCCAGCAGCAGACTTCCTGCCGGTGAGAACATGTCCCAAAGCCAGTGACAGTCACCCAGTTATCTTGTCCCCAGGTATCATCTCTGTAAAAGTCTAGCTGAATAGTAAAAGACCAGCGGTAATGAGAAAAGCGCCTTGAACGTAACTTAATATGACTTCAGAAAGCACAGCCAGGAGACAAGTACATCACGGATGTGTTTTTCTTTTAGCATGACCAAAATTTATTCATCGCGAAATTCTTGGTTGTAAGCAAGCCCCAAAGGATTGCAAAACAAAAGCTAGATTCACCAGCTTCTCCCTAGCCCAACAAGACTCACCCTGTCCCTGAGGGCAGCCAACAACCAAAAAGGCTTTGCACTGTGCCTTCCAGGGCCAGCGGTTCTGAGTAAGAAAGGACCTAAGACGAGGGCCCCGGAGCAGGCCAGAGCCCGGCTGCCCCCTGCTCCATTCGGGGCAAGCTGTCTGGATGGAGGGCCACTGTTCAGATGGGCGTTAATCAGCACCAACCTTGCGGCTGCCCCGCGGTGGGCACAGAACCAACATGATGCACCAGCAGGCGCACAGACACTTGCGCTTCTGCCAAACCCTTGGGCAAGCTGGATCCGGTCTCCATTATTTCATTTGATTCTGAGCCCCTGGCTACAGTGGTGGATGAAGTCCAAGCCCTAGCAAATCTCTGGGCCCTGCACAGTTCCCAGGCACTCGGGCTGCTTCTCGTACCTTCGCAGGGCAGGCAAGCAGCTTCCAAGCCCTGGAGACTTCCAAACGAGAGACAGCCAGGAGTCACATGGCAGAGTTGCTTCTTCTCAGAAAAGTATGAGGAGCAGCTGGCACTAGCAGTGCCCAGCCAGGATCCTGAAGACACTCAGAGCCCCTGCGTGCTCCCAGCCATGCAGACGCCCAGACCAAACTTTTGAAGTTTTATAAAATGATCATTTTAGCTTTCTAAATTTAATTTAATGTAATTTTTTATTATGGCCAGCTTAGCCTGCCCTGAGGGTGGGGCTGGTGCAGCATGTGGTACTGGGGATCGAACTGTGGTCCCTGCGTATGCCTACACTTGCCTAAGCAGGTGCCTTAGACCACTGAACCATCTCGCAGGCCCAAGATGGTCATTGTTAAGATTACGCTTCTAGAGATATGTGTCAACCTTTTATTCAGCCATTGCCTATCATGAGACTGGCCATATCCTAACTCGGGCTAACTGATAAATATCGGGGGCTTAGACCTAGCTTTTGGTTCACCTTAATGTCTCTGTCACCTAGCATGGGGCCTGGAGCAGAACCAGTCACAGGAGTCACCTCGCCACTCATGCAGCCCATACCTCAGATCGTGTCTTCCCCGTGTTAAATTTACTGGTATATTATATAAAACTGACTCGCATGCTGTATCACAAGTTTGTGTGGGACCGGAGCCATCATAAGTGACTGATGGACGTGTTTATAGAAAAAAAAAAAAAAAAATGAAGTCAGAGAAACCAGGAATTTCCCAGAAATGGGAAAGCTTTCAAAAGCTGAACTGAGACAACCCCAAAATGATCTACTGCCAGATTCTTTACTCGCCATTACTGTGAAGTTGCTTAACGACACAGTCTGATGTCAATCGTCTCCTCTGAGTAGTTCTAATAGACACAAAGAGGATCAGCATCCCTCCCCCCAAAAAAAGAGAGTCAAGCATTTAGGTAAAGAGCCAAAGCATTACTACATGGCTAGCTACTGTTTGTCCTGCCAGGGATACCTCATAAGCTCACTGTGGTGGGCAAACCTCTCAGGATGATGGCAGCATGCATCCTCTGGGACTCAGTGCCCAGTCACCTGACACCCCCACCTCCAAGGGCAGGCACATCACAGAGCAAGTCTCCTCTCTCAGGCACACTAGGCATTATTTTGGTTGAGCCAAGTGGTTCCCCCGGAGACTACCCATATGAAGAATCATATGAAGGATATATGCTATTAAATTAATGCACATTCAGTGTTAAAATAAACTCAAATTAGTGACTAATACTAGAAAACAACAAATCTCTGGGAAGTGAACATGAAACCCTGACGCAAATCAACTTCCTATGAAATACAGATTATGATGCAATTCATTAAATACCCACTATTCCTCAGTGAGTCTAGAAAAAAATAGAACTTGGATGACATCTTAAATATATACCATTCTAATTTTACCCAAGCTAAATAATTGCATGTTATTATAATAATGCACACCATTACCAGATAATGACAGGTTTGCATTCATACACTAAGCTCTTTACAAACGACATGTACAATGGCATGTGCAGAAATGGCTATCCATCAAGTCTGCAAAAAAGTTCGCATGCTTTAGTACAAATGGATTTTCCAAAATCTTTGGGGTGGGGGGGGCAGGAATCATAAGGAAGTGAGGTAACCAAGGAGACCGGAACAGAACAGAAGTGCTTGCTGTTTGCAGGCACACCTTGCCTTATGAAAATGCATGAATTTGAGAAGCGAATGACTCTGGATTTGGAGCCTGGCTCTTACAAGCTGCGTGATATGGGGCAAGCGACTTAACCACTTTCCGGAAATGCAAACCATGATAATAATACCCTTCAGAAAGCAGATGCAGGGATTCAGCCAGATAACACATGTGAAAATACTTTACATCCAGCATGAAACATAACCAATGGTCATACAAATATTGTTTTCTTCTTTCCATAGGGTTAATGATTTGCTTAGAATTCACAGCTGACACTGGGAGCCTGGGTCGTGCTGGGCACCTCCTTGTTCTCCTCCAATTCCCCCCACTGGCCAGGGTCATCCCAATAGTTTTGCACAGTCTTCCCCTAATTTTTCATCTCAAAAGCAAAATGCACTTTCAGCTAACTGGGAAGCTCATGCATGAGAAGGGAAGCTTCATAAAAAGTGGTTAGGAGGGTCTAATTGTTTGTTTGTTTCTGTTTGGTAGCCTCAAGCAGCATTAAGAAGAAGTGGGCTGTGAGGACTTTATTCAAAACATAAAATAAAACCCAAGCTGGACAATCATTGCTCCCTTGTTCTGGAGGCAGTCGTGGTCACTGGCTCATGGACATATGAGGAAAATTCCACGTGGAAATGAGACAGTGGCCCGAGGTGTGTTCCTCACAGGGAACTCAGAGCCCTTAACTTCTAAAGTCCCAGTTGTGCTAAGACTGTATTTTCTCTACTCCAGGAGGTCTGGAATTCTCGCAGGCCACTAACAACAAACACTTCAAAACCCAAAGCAGTGCTTCATGTGGTTTCCCTTTAGGATATGTGTAGTTCAATAGGGGGAATGTAATTTACCTTAAAGATTTATTGCACATTTCCAAAAGGTGGACGTTTACTCTCTCCTCCTCATCGGGACTGGGCACAATTATGTCATTAACCTTCTACACATTCCTCTTGGAAGGTGGCGAATTTCCTAATAAGCACTGTGGTCAAGCTGAGGTCAGAGGTAAACAAAAGGTTAAGCACCACAGAGTCTAGGGTCAGATAACTTCCCAGGCCAATCTGTGGCTGGAATCCAGGTCTTCTAACTAATCGCCTCGCTCCCATCCAGGCTGGGCTGCCTCTTCTGAGGTCCACAGGGACGCTTGGTTCCTGATGTTCTCAGGTCATGATGAAAACTCAAAAGGTAGGAAAAGGTAGCAAGGCTCTATAGCACAAGGACGGGGCTCAGCACCCCTGGAGCTCCACAGCAAGACAACTGGAGCAAGTGTGTGGGTCCGTCCGACCAGCTGAGCCAGCCTGAGGCAGAGCAGCAGCCACCAGGGCAGAGCTAAGGCATGGTTCTTGCCTCTGGGTGATTTCCAACTCTCTGCTGAGGACATGGGCAGAAAGCCGCTGGCCCCGGATTAAGGGGATTCCCTCATTTGTACCTCAGACACTAAGTTGATGAAGCTACAAGAACAGAAATACTCCCAAGTTCTGCTGCATGGTGTCCATGACACTGCGTCTTTGCATACATTTTCTTGTTTAATCATTATAACAACTGACTTTAACAAGCAAGCTATATATTACACTTCTGTTTTACCAATCACTATGCTGAGGTCCCAGCAGACCAATTTACCCAAGCAAAGAAACATGGTGGGGGCTGTTACTGAGGGAAGCTCAGTAACTCCAAAATCCTGTTGAGTTTTAATTTTCTTACAAGGTAACTATAAGGTAAGGGCCCGATTACATTTCCCTGTGTCACTGTAGATTACTCATTTGCAACTTAGGGTGACCCTCCTTGGCTAGGATGGATGGTTTTGCAATGAAATCAATTTAACCTTGAGAAACAGCTTGTCACCGCCTGCATGGATACCGACCACAATGCCTGGCTGACCCCAGGCTCCTCACGAAATGCTCAAACTGTGGACTTCCACAGGAGGAAAATGATGATTAGATGACTGCCTAGAGTCACCATACATTCCAAAACACAGGCAGATAGAAGAATTTTAATGTTATCCTTGTTAGAAATACAACAAAATCACAAATACTCATCGTTAACGTAAGAGGAGCCCTGTCACATCTGACTGTTGTGGCTTTTTCCCTATACTACCCTTGGGGACCTATGTCTTTTCTCTAGAGCTCGACCTCACCATTACTGAGATTTGGAATGGGAAAAATCTTTGCTGGGATGGGTCCTTTCTGAATACCGGGATCCTTTCAGGCACAACCCAGACCTCTGAGCCTCTCCCCATGCTGTGCCCACAGCAGTGGTACACCTCCTCGCACTCTGGACATCTCCAGACAGTGTACAATGTCCCCTGGAGGACAAAGCTGTCCCTGGTTAAGAATCACTGGCTTCTGTCACATAATTAGTTACTGAAAAGCTCTAGGAAAACAATAAAACATTGTTGCGTAATCCTAAAGTCATTGTTACAAAACTACCAGGCTTGTTCATATTAAAAGGTAATATTCCAAAATCAAAAGAAAATAAATTGTATTCTCAAGAGATTGTCTCCATGTATAACCGTGTCTGGCGCTACAGTCGTACACAAACCTATAAATAAATTCCAACCTTAAAGAGTTCTGCAGAACATGGTCATTCATTGCAAGAGTGATGAGTACATTTTTTAAAAAATTAAAATACTCAAGGATGAAAGAGTCAATTTAAAACATGTATGAGTATTCACGCACATATATTTTCCATTTAATCTCTTTAACAGAATAACTTATGGTACTAGAGAGATACAATTTTCCACTTCTACTTATAAAGCATTTTTTTGCAAATAAATCAGAATAAAACTTAAATATATGCAGATGGCTTCTCTTCTCAATTGTTCTTCCTACCAATGCACCAGACACGATTTCTGCAAAGTTTTCTTCTTCAGAAAGAAAATGCCTATTGGTAATATGCTGCATAAGTCTTACAAAACTGATTTCATTCTACAGAAGTTTTTCCTTTGTTCCCTGGCTTAAAGTTATAAAAGGAGGAAATAGCTGCACAGCATAGTAATGTAAACATGGCTTTTAGTATTTTTTTTTCATGTTTTCCTAATTTTAACTTTTAAATGTAGCTGCAGTGAGTTACAGGATCCATGAAGGAAACTTTAGGGTGTCAGCTTTACCTAGGACTAAACCTGTGTTGTAGCAGAAATGCAGGTAGCTTCCTCTGCATGTCAGTGCAGGAAGCGGTAGCAACAAGAAATCCTAAGCAGCAGAAGGTGTAAACTATCGGCAAAGGGCTCCGTTTACGTTAAGATAGAGACGTCGTGTTCTGATCGGTTAGAGACATTCAGAGCAGAACAGCGCGTGGCCCTAGAAATGCGCGCCTCCCTGTTGATGGGCCTAGTCTGTTTTCTGCTGCTGTAGCAGAATTCCACAGCCGGGGTCATTAAGAGACAACACCTGCTTGCCCTGGAGGCTGCCAGGTCCGAGGCGCTGGCATCAGGTAGGGTCTTCCTGCCACATCGCAATGTGGCAAAGTCACGGTGAGCGCACACCTGAGAAAGGAGGACAGGCCAGAGGGGAACGGAGGGGTCAGGCGGACCCTTTGGTCAGGACCCCACTTCCATGCCTGCTAAGCCTCTCCCATGACAGCGACACTAGCTGGCTCGTGAGGGCAGAGACCTCCTGGCCCACGTCCCTCCCCCAACTGGGGATTAAAATCCATCCTGAGTTGGAGAAGGGCAGACATTCCAGGCAGCACTGACTCAAGTGCCGCAGCAACCCAAGAGGCAGATCCCGTGACGATTCTGTTCTTCTGGCAACAAACCGAGGCACAAGAGGGTCGACTAAGGAGCTTGAAGCCCAGCCCATCGCAAGAGACAGAGCAGGAATTGGAGCCCCGGCTGCCGATTCTGAGGTTCACACTGGGCTATTAAATGGAGCTGCTGCCTCTTGAAAGGGTTAGAAGCTAGGATCCAGAAAGGAAACGGAATCGTTTGCCCCAAAGAAATATAAAGTCATAGACCATTTAAGATGTGACCCCGTGAAGGCAGGCACGGCCATAATTCAGCTCACTCGATCTCAGTGGAAATTCCAGGGAGCTGAGAAGCCTTCTCTTTTGTTTCCTGCGCTCACCACATAAGCCATAACTCCAGGTGCCAGCAACAGCTCCACCACCAGCAGACACGGCTGTGATGTCACTCTTCAAGGTGAGCTCGGTAAGCAAGCCTCCCCCTTTCCCGCCGAGAACCATGGAGGGGCCTGAGTTGCCACATCGGACCTGAAGGGAGCTGCTGCGGCCCCCGGAGAGACCTTTAGCTGTCTTGGTAGGATGCTGCCGAGGGAGGGACTGCCCTACCCTGCACCCCGGCCCTGTCCCCTCCTCAGGGCTCCTTCTTCTGCCTGTGCCCACAGCGCTGGCATGTCCGAGGCTCCATCCTCACTCCCTAGCATCAGCCAAAGTGCCTCTCACAGAGCAAGTCCAAGCCATAGCCTTACCTCTGACCCCTGCCCTGGACCCCCAACTCACGTCCTTAGCATGTCCTGTAGGATGTATCAGCCCTTTGTTCACAAGAGGACTCCTGTCCATCTCCCTCAACCAAAAAGCAAGCTCCCACGTTGGGGACTATCGCTCCCAGGCTGGGCTCTGTCCCCTAGTTCTCCCAGCTACACCCTGCCATTTTGCATCGTCTATCTAAAGTCAACTCCACTCACACTGAGTACTCGAGACATTCGTACTCTGCAAAGAAGAGATGGGCTACAAAGGCTCACGTCCTTCCAGGGTTCAGTGGGAAATATCTCCTCCATGTGGATGTCACGTTGAGATTGTATTTTTAGTTTATTGGGGAAAAATGTTAAATCATCTCAATAGTTTAACCGATTTTTCTTTTTTTTTTTTTTTTAATGGTGGTGATTGAAGATCTCCCAGAGATACCAACATCCAAGTGCTCAGGGTCTATGACTATGTCACCTTCAGTGACAAGAGACACTGTCCCTGTGATGAAGCTACTTCTATGGAAATAACAGGGCTATCCTGGATATCTCAGGTAAGCCAAGTGCAGTCACAAGGGTCCTTAGAAGAAGGAGACAGAGGGAGCCTGAGATCTTGGAAGAGGCCACACTCCAAAGAATGGAAGTGTCTCCCAAGGGACCATCCAGGGGAGGAAAGAGGAAAATAGCTGAGCCAACCTCTCGGATGTAGACGTTCATCTTCCAGAACCATGAGAGAGTAAATCCGTGTTCTTTCAAGCAGTAACTCATATCAGGACCAGCAGATGACTAATACCTGTGGCTCCTGGGAAGTGTGAAATGCCCATGGCTCCCCTCTTCTGCCACGTGTCTGGACACTAGAGAGGCTGTCCAGTCTTCTGCCCTTGCATTCCCCAGAGATTGACCTAACACTGCCGCCGCTCCTGCTCTCCCATGCTGTCGATAGCATCACAGATAGAACCAGCTCCAAGCCTGTTCTCATGTATGGCCCCAGCTGTGTGAGCTCACCAGCCCTGGCCACCTCCCGCCTCAAATCTGACCATTTCCCATGGCTCTAGTCTACCTCCGCTCCCCTTAAAGTCTTCCTATTTTCCACTTTGGCCCTTCTTCCTTTCACTCCTTTTTACCCTAAATGAATTTCACTTTTGCTTATTGCCCTCATGTTCACTCAGAATCCTGTCCATCGTTCAAAAGTGAGCCCCAACCCAAGTTCTTCTGGGTAGCCAGTCACAGCTCCCAGCGGGTTGGATGTCTGATGCGTCCCCTGGCACGCGTTAGTCCTCCATCAAAACTCCACTCAGAGCAGAGGTCTTCCTACACCGGCCACCATGCTTCTGCCATGCTTCCACCCCCTGGTTCTGTGAACTGTGTCCTCTTACCCTCAAAGGAATTTCTTCTGGAGATAAGGCGTTTGGGATATGCTGTGGTGAGCCTATGGTGCACGCACCACAGTGGGCTTTTTATACCATCGAAAGCTCTAGAAGATTCTCCATCACTTGTAGGGTCTGGGCAAAGTGAAATGGTGTCATCAAGGTGGGGATCATAATCCAATAGGAAAGCAGCTATGAAAGGACTGTCTCTCCCTCCTTCTCCTCCTCCCTCCTCATCCTCCTGCTCCTCCTCCTTCTCATCCCCCACGCCCTCCTCCTCCACCTCCCCCTCGCCCTGCTCCACCTTGCCCTCACTCTCTCTAAGCTTCAGAGAGCCTTGGCTAGTTTTTACATCAGCCTCCTCACTTAGAACAGAGCGGAGCACACGCCTCAGAGCTCCTCGCCCAGCATCCATCCTGCACCTCCTTGGGCAGTCTGTGTTCTGCAGTGAGGCCTTCAGAGAGATTTATATTTGCACCCAAAAAACCCATCTGAATAAACATTAACTTCAGGTCATCCATGTAGAAAATATATATTTAAGGGAAGAGCCAGCCAAAAAGCATTACGCAGCGCCAACAGTAAAGGCCCAGTTTATATCTGTAAGTGATGTCAGCGCTCTGTTCTTAGTTCCCTGGCACCAGCTCTCCTCTGTGAGGATTCTGGACTGTTTCACCAAAAGATGATGTGTTAAGTTATGCCCATTTCCCACCTCACAGAGAGTCACATTAGCCCAAGCTTTGTGTTCAGAAATGTCTGTCGCCTGGGACATAGCTCAGTGGAACAAGCCTTTCCTTGGCAAACTACAGAAATGTCTGTCTTCTACGGGATTAGGCTAAAATTAGTTATAAAAAAGTAGGAAGAAAAATCAAGTAGGAAGTTTACTTCCGCACCCACCAATGCTCTAGTTGTCTAACAGCAACTGGGTCTTTGACAATTCAGTGCAATTTTGACACTCTGCAGAGGTAATCCAGACCTAGAGGGGCAGGGGCTCATGTGTCAGAATAGCTCTCCTGTAATATTCCAGGTGCAGAGTGGGCTCCTGGGCTATCCACATCTCCACCTGGCTGCTGGTAGCACAAGGATTCTGCCGACCCCTCCATCAGGGTGACCTTCGCTAGCACAACACCCAGAACTCAGAAAGTGCTTCTGCCACCATCACCCACTTATCATAGAGAACGCAGCAGAGGAACAGCCAGGTGCGAGAGCTGCAAGGATTGAGGCAGGGAGACATCTTGGACATATCTTGGCTCAGAGATTTCTATGAAGGCCTTGTCTCATAAACATGGCTAACTAAAGCACTGGCCACTGGTAACTGAACTAAATACCCAGCTCCCCCTCTGCTCCCCACAGGTGAGTGGTTACTCTAAAAGTGCTAACCTCACCAAGGCTTGGGCTTTCTGGTAACCCGCCCCATACTGAAATTATCTAGATACCCACCAAGAGTTAGCCAGTGCTATCCTTTACCACTCAGAAAATCCAATGGACCGTAGGAGCTCTATGCCAGGAGCCAGGGACAAAGACCAAAATTGCACTGCATCACCTGAAAAAAGATTCTTACGTTCATGGGATACTGCACAGGCCATATTATTTTGGTCGATGCATGCATTAGCACTCAATGGTTAATACATGTTATTGACACAATAACTTTTGAAGGTTACTAAAGCAAATATTTTATCACTGTCTTGTAGTGAGACAGTGCCTGAAGTTAGGGCATGATAGCTGGGAAATTCAAACTCATATTCTCACACACGACCAGAAAACTGTCATAAAATATGTGCAACTCATAGATTTGAACTCATAGTGTTTTTAATTATCCAGTTGTATTGGTACATTTTCGATATCCATCATGATCACATCCATCCTAGGGAGCAGGTGCCTGCATGTGACGTATCTTGATTGTTCTTTTCTTTCCTGTCCCCCATGGCCCTCAGCCTTTCTTCTCCTTATGTACGAAAGGCTTTCTCTCCATTGTCCTTCTTTGCTCCCAGTCCCCCTCCCACTGGGACACTTCCTTCCTGTGCTGGCTCTGGCAGCACATGCACCAAACTCAGCCATTCTCTTCCTGCCTCACCATACCTATTACTCATCTTGGTCCTTCTTCACATTTTTGGTTCCTCACACCCGAGAAACCACGCAATATTTGGGCATATGCATCCCATTTATTTCCTAAAGAGTGTGCACTCTTGGTGCACCTATTTACCTGGAAATGTCTCCCATTTCCTAGACTATTAAGTTTAAGACGTTAAGCCATCATCAAGTTCAGCATCCCCATTATGGGCAAGAGCGGGACTAGAGGCCTCCTCCCTCTCACCCTGAGCTGTCGGCACTGCTGGTCTCACTGTCTTGCACAGGCCCTGTGAGCCACCCTCAGCAAACCCGGATCCTTTCCAAGGGGGCCTGTTCTCGTCCCAGAAGCCTCCACTGGACTCTCTGACTTGTCTGCTTCTCCTGTTCAGTGCTGTCTCAGCACCACCAGCTCCTCCTCAACACACGCCACTCCACCCAAGACAAATTTTCAGTTACAAAAGATGACATGATCCACCTTAATGGCACTCTTTCCCACTGACCTACAAGCTTCATGAAGATGCCGTCATATCTCAAGCATCTAGCAAAATTCTAACCTGCAATGACTGTTGTTACGTATATTCATTTATTCAGTTATTTTTATCCACTGCACTATGAAAACCCGAACTCATCCTTCCCCGCCTATATTCACAAATTGCTCACAATTTCAAAGGCAGATTCTGGTCCGTGTGGAGTTTCTTAATTAAGAGAAAGCACAAATTCCACACAGGTGCTAACCGGGGCTCTTCACCTTTCGCAGCGCCAGCCCCCCTTGGCTAGCACAGCGCAGCCTGGAGAGTCCATTTCCTCGATCTTGTCACCCCAGATGCACCCCCAAGTGCATCAGGCTTCGCTAAGTGACAAACAGATAAATCTCAGCTGCATTAGTAAGCTTATCTTGGACTCCAATTATATATAAATGTTTAGAAAATCCATTTTCTACCCCAAATATTTTAAGGACTCTTCGGGGAAAATCTACCTGGTCTTTGCTTTTCAGTCCTACCAAGTTAGCCAGAACACCACCACTTTAGCTCCCAACTCATCACTATGGACAAGAGCTTTGGCGTGTGTGGCCCTGCTCCATGGCACCCATGAGAGGTGAATGAGAAAACTCTCTCTTCTACTCATGTTCACTGGGATCCACGGTCATGTGACTGGATGGTCCAGCACACACACACACACACACACACACACACACACAGGGACACACATGTATACATACACACACACACACACACACATGACTCTTCCCGTGTGGGCCTGGGTTGGAGACAGCCCATGACAGACACTTCCCAGGCTTCTCACCTCTGAGCGCCACTCTGGGACAGGCTCCCTGGACCCACCTGGCCCTCCCCCTGTGGGCAGCTTCTGTGGACATCTCCCAGGCCTCTACTCACCCAAATTTCAAACTCTTTTTTATCGTACTTATCTATCAGACATTATTACTTTGATCACATCAACATTTCTTCCCAGTGGCTCATACCCTGGAGAATTAATACCGAAAAAAGTACCTGAGAGGAGAGCTACTTTCTAACCCCAGTCGCTTGAAGGAGGGACAGGGGTGTAGCTCCGTGGTAAGGTATGTGTCTACAGTGCACAAGGACTTGGCTGGGTTTACTTCTCAGCACCCCCCCCCCAAGTCGCCAGAAAGATCTGTGCTTTTCTTTAACATTTATTTATTTAGTGCAGGCTCTCACTATGGTCTGGGCTCATAGTGAGCCTCCTGTCCCAGCCTGCGCAGTGCTGGGACTAGAGGTGTGTGCCGCCACACCTGGCTTCGGTGTCCAGCACAGCATGTGGGACTGAGGATCAAACTCAGGTCCTTACGTTTGCCAGGCAGGTACTTAGACCATGAAGCTACTTCCCCAGCTCTGTGCTTTGGTTTCTGTGCCACTAAAGCACCATGTTGGAATTAAAACAGACAACTAAGTTTTCCAGGTAATGTTGAAGACACTTCAAAAACTACAAAGAGTTGATTAAGTCCCAAGATCTCAGTGAGCGGCACCTCACTTAAGTTCCAGCCACCTCATTTGCCCTCTGAGTTATCAGGGCACCCTTTTAATCCTCTGCATATCTCAATTTTCTTCCCCATTAAATCAAGATCAAAACACCTTGTCTCCAATACGTCTTAAAGATGAAGCTGTTCGTGCAAAATGGCCTGACATGGAGGAGGCAAAGACGAGTGTCACTGCCTTTGTGCCTGCTCTTCTCGAAGGCATTGAGACCAGGGAAGCAAGAGAGAGCAGGGACTCTCCACGGACAGAGCCTGAAGTGCGATACGGACATTCACCGATGCACTCTGAACGAGTGGTGAGTCTGCCAGCAACGCTGACGCCTCACCCTCAGCCTGGCCTTCATGCTTCCCCAGGGCTCAGCTCACATACCTGCTGCTCATTTAGGAAATGCAGAGGCGACCTCCTAGGTGGAACCAGAAAGTCCACAGGAATAGAAAGCAGCATGCAACTCACATAACGTGGAAGGGAAGGAACGACACTAGAGCCACACTTGCAGATGAGGGACAATCTGATGGCCACACTTGGCCCCTGCTGCTTCCCAGGCACCCCGCTGGGTTCTTCCCATGAAAGCTTTATTGAGTATTTGCAACCACCCTCTGTGACACTGGCACTACCGCAGAACATAGTGATGCACAAAAAGAAACCCGATCTCTGGTCTCGTGGAATCCTGTGAAACAACCGGACACTAACCAAGGAGCCACATGAGTAGGAGACGGGCGCAGGGACAGCCCTGTGACACACACAGGACAGCTTTCCCGTCGGAGTGCCCTTGAAACTGAAGCTTAGAAGGTGAACATGGTTGGACTAGGGGACCAACGACGAAACAAGGAGAAACAGCAGCACCGGAAAGAACAGAATTCCAACACCCAGGGGACCGGGGCCGGCGCAGCTGGCTCACAGAGCCAGAGGAGGGGGTCGCGCTCCTGTGGAGAGACCGGAAGGCTCCAGTGTGTGGTGTGAGAAGCCTTAAGCTTTGCTCCAAAAGCTCCAGAATGTCATCGTATCCGTCAACCTGCCACGTGTCTTGGGATCCTTCTGGGACGGCATCCACCCACAAACATCCACATAATATTCAGTGTAGAATTCAAATCGGCTAGGCCACTAAAGAAACACTTCTTGCATCTGATTCGGAATCTGACAACCTTGTGAGGATTGAGCTGTCGGACTAAGTCAAGCCCTTTGCCCAGAAACTCTGGTGGAACCATCTAGAACCAAGCAGGAATAATGTTATACCTGCCATGTGACTCAAAACACGGACCCGGTAGGGGTGGAAAAGTGACTCAGGCTACTAAGACGGGCCACTGATCCCCACCTACCTTAGAGTAAGAGTGCGCTGTTTAGAGCAAAATGCTGAGTAAGGGTGTCGAAGGTTCTTAAGACAGCAACACGTGCGCCACTGCAGCAAAGCAGTCTGGAGTTCGCATGGTGGGAATTAAGTGTTTCTCACTCAGTGTAAACTACGAAATGCATTTGAAAACAGAGTTTGCTATTAAAATTAGCATGTTTTGGGCCCAGGGAGATAGCTCAGTGGTCTAGGCACCTGACTGGTAAATGCAAGGACCCAGGCTTGATCCCCAGTACCACAAACCATGCCGGCCTCACACCATGTGGGTCATGGAAACTGGGTGTGGTGGTGCACACCTGTAATTCTAGCACTGGGGAAGCTGAGACAGGAGGATCGCTGTGAATCCAAACTGTAGGGAGACTCTGTACCAAATCAGCCAGTTAATCAATCAATCTTTAAAAAAAAAAAAAAAAAGAAATTGGCATGCTTTGTACCTCACCAGGAACAGCCACCGCCTTACAAAGTCATGTTATTCACAGCCCGAGGAGTAGTATTGAGGAGAGCGGGGGCTCTGAGCTCTGAGAGCTGCCAGCCGTGAAGGGGGACACAGAAAATGGGCTCACCTTGGCTCTGCGCACAGCGCATGAGACTCTGTAAGAGCAGGGCACAATTTGGCGAAAGAGGCCTTAGGAGACACTTTCAGGATGAGAGCAGCTCCACAGCAGACCCAACTTCCTAAGAGCTGCGGGTCACCCTTCCCAGGCCCGCGACACAGACCCAGCCGGTTACCACTGCGGCACCTAGCGGCTTCTGCTCCTTTTCTCCTCAGTCCGCTCCGCGACTAGCAGGCAACTTCCCAAATTAAAATGAGTTTCACTGAGACACCTTCCACTTAAAGAACCTTTAGGTACACTTCAGGTTGGCAGAAACATTCCATGTTTTTGTAGAAGCAGAGCTAGGATCACTACTGTTGATCTTGGGCAAATACCACAGACCTGGGACCACACATATAATGCATGGCAGGAGTAGGGGCAGAAATGTGTGTCAGATATTCAGTCAGATATTTTCAGGATCATTAGCACTTGAATTTCTGTGAAAATGCATCTGTTTGTTTAACCTTAATCTATGAACTAGCATATAACGCATGTCCTTTATTTTGTATTTTTTGGCTAGCATTAGTATTATTGCCATCAGGATATTGCCAAGGAGAAAAAAAGTAACAGAATAAAAAATACCTGTGGTACTCCTTCTTAGTAGCTCTTGCAAAAATGTAGTCAGATCAGAAACTAGGGCTCTCAGGTCCAATAAGATTGTTGTAAAATCTGAGGATGAAACTCTTGCATATTCTCATAGTCTCTTGTCATTGTATGGAACTGACCTACATCTCCGTGGGATTCGAGAATATAACACGAGAAGACATGTTAACACTGCAACCCCCAGTGCTCTCATAATCCGTGCAACACAATTCGGTATAAAAAGTTTCACAGTGTGAAGGTGGGGAGAAGAAGACGGAGACGGAGACGGAGACGGAGACAGAGATGGAGACGGAGATGGAGAAGGAGAAGAAGGAGGAGGAGGAAGAGGAGGAAGAGGAGGGGAAGCAGAAAAAGAAGGAGAAAGAGACAGAGGAGGAGGAGGAGCAGGAGAAAAAGGAGGAGGAGAACGAGGAGGAAGCGAAGGCGTACTAGACAGAAAAGCCCAGTGGGCAGCACTGCCCCTGCCAGGAACTTGCCTCTCAGTCTTCAGTGAGTGAAGATTCAGGTCAACTTTCCTCCACCCTCAACTCTCCCAGGTGTACGTGATGCTCTGTCGTCCTCAGGATTCGTAGGCTGTTTCCGTTGCCCTGGAGAGGCCTATAGGAATGGCTCACCAATAGGAGATGCTTCTCTGCTCTTCTCAACCCTCCTGTCCCTGCCATCTTCAGGTTCCTTCAGAACCAGACACGGTGGCTCACACCTATAACCCAGCACTGTAGGAGGTGAGGCAAGCTTGCAAGTTCAAACCCAGCCTGGGCAACTTAGCTGAGCAAAACCCTATCTCAAAATAAAATATGCAAGACCAGTCTGGGCTACGAAAGTGAGCTCAAGGTCATTCTGAACTGTATAGTGAGGCCCTGTCTCAGGATATAGCTCAGAGTGAGTGGAGGCTCTGTGTTCTGTGGAGGACCACCTGAGTAGCTCTCCTTGAAAAAAGAATAATCATTTCCATTTTGGCTGTACCTGACCCTATTTCCATGTATTGCTAGGTGTAGGGCAGTCTAGGACTCTTCCTTATCCCTTCAATTGGCATTAAACAGTGCGTACTGGTCTAGCCGAAGTGCTACAGGTAGTCTTTGAAGATGGCAGGTGTGTTTGCCTGATAACCCACACCTGCTGCTCATTAATGTGAGCTGGGTGGAGACAGGGCGACGAGCCAGTGCTCCATGCAGTTGGCTGGGATTGAGCCTCGAGATAGAAGCTATGGCTTCTTAGGACTTGACAGATTACACACCAGAGCTGAAGCACCAGGCCCCAAGGCATTAAATACTGTCTCAGTTGTGTAATGCAGGTTGTTCTCTACGTATGCTTCTCTCTGCATATCGCTGAGGTCAATGCAGGCCTACCGCGGCTCACAGCGCCCACCTGCTTCCTGCCCTTCTCAGTCATTCTCCCTCAAGCCTCTCCTCCTCCATGACTGACTAACACCGAGGGAACGCTACCTTTGGGGCTGGGCTTAGGACCCCTTAGCAGCCCATAATTATAAAATATGCTTTAGTGTTTTTGTTCTCATCGTGGCTTGCACTAGAAGTGGCAGACTGGAATTAACTTGGTGGGATTCCCATAACATGTTCTGGAATTACAAATATTAGCTTCTTGGACTAAGACAAGGACCCAGGGGAGCTCCCTACAGGGTACAATCCCAGTTTGAGGGAGAAGAAGGCAGGAAGAAACCATTCGTTTTTCTCTCCTAGTGATGTGAATGGTGCTTGACACAGAAGTCCAAAAAGCACCCATGTTGGTGCCTTGGTTTGCAAATAAAAGCATATGGCAAAATTTTGTTTTCATTAGCAAACTCTGCACAGGGTGACAAACATGACCACAGCCACCTCGCATGCAACATGGCCATCTTTTCCAAAATCATGAAACACATTAAGTTCACGAGCCTCTGCACTAGACAGATGACTAACCGAGAGTTCTGGCTTTTACTTCACTGCAAAATAATTCCTTGTTTCTCTCTCTGAATTTCTCTAGGTACCACTTCCAGAATTTCTTTCTTTAGATCGTGTTAGGATAATCTGAGTTGTTACTGCCTTAAATTTCAGGCTGCTGTAGAAGGAAGTGCAAGCAGTGACCCCACAACTTTGCTTCAAGATATCGAATCCTTCTTGCTCACTAAGCAGAGATGAGCTCCTCAGGGAACTGGGCTCATTCTCTCACGTCTCAGAAAAATGAGCATAAAAAGCAGCAGCTACATGCATGTCCCATATTCCCTGCTAAAGCCTTGCCATCCACAATCAAAGAGTAGGATCAGTGCTCTCATGCCCACGCCTGGAGAAGCCTTGGTACTCCTCAGAACAGTAGCAAAGCTGAGAACTAGGTTGTAAAAGGCAATACAGGCAACAGCTGATTGTTTCTTAGAACAGCTTTTAGTGCCCAGCCACCATTTTGTAAGGAAGCCCAAGCCACGTGGAGAAACCGTGTGAAGAGGAAACCAAAGTCTAGCCCTCAACCTCAGCCGGCGCCCAGGTGCCAGGCATCTCTGTCATCCAGAAGACCCTCCAGCCTTCTGCCTAGCCAGCCTGGGGATGCTGCATGAAACGAAGGCAAGCCTTCCTTCTCTGGCCCTACCCAGATGACAGATTCATGAAAAAAATAAAAGACTGTTCACTGGATATGGTGGCAACTGCTGATGAGGGGCTGAGGCAGAAGGATTGTGTATCCAAGCCCAGCTTGGAGAACATTAGCAACTTAGCTGAATTCTGCCAAAAAAAAATTTTTTAAAAGCCTGAGAATGTAGCTCAGTGCAAAGGCCCTGGATTCAGTCCCCAGGATGTTGGAGGGTGTGGCGTGCTGACCATTGTTTCAAGCCAGTAGATTCAGGATTGGTTTGTCATCTAGCAAACCCTATATTCCGAACTCTATTCCCTTTTTGATTTTTTTCTGTTTATAAACAAGTTGATGTTTGTCAGTTTCATCTATTTTCTCACACTTCATCACCGTGACTAGTAATAACCAAAACACATTAGTGCCATTGTGTTTTGGCCTGGGCACACAGCCACCTTCCAAGTCACCAGACAGGTTCTTCCAGGCATAATGAAAGCCGCTGACCTCCCAGTCCCTGATGTCATTTCCTCAGTGCCCTCCTCTTTTCGCCTTCTTCTCCATCACTAGGTCAACGATAGGGATTTCATGGGAATTATGAGGCCTAAAAATGTAGTATATAGTGCATAGAATGAAATACAACCTACGTGCTAATAAATCTGAGTAGCTTCACCAGTGGTAAGCAGGTAGACAAACTCTGTTTTGACAATGTCTGCCAATTTCTGGATTGTAAGTGCTTTGATCACACTGACTATATACTATCAACCTGTTGTCCACTGGCTTTTAAAATTCCTGAAAATTTCCCTTTGAACGGTTTCTTTCCCTTCCACAGTAGGATGAGGGAAAGGAAAAGAGAGAGAGAGAGAGAGAGAGAGAGAGAGAGAGAGAGAGAGAGATGCGTACTCCCAGGATAGCTTGGATAATTGTACTGCTCATTTTTACTGATCTATTGAAAAGAAGAGTTAATGCTTTTTATTTTCTTCTTTTTAATTTTTTGACCAATTTTGCATGCTTATATCTGGTAATCTGAACAAGTAATTTGAAGATAACAATACGCACTATAACAGCCATTGTTAAATTTCTGTCATTTTGTTTAGTAAAATTCTGTATAATTTCTAATGTGCTTTTTTACTATTTTTATTGTCTTTAAAAAAATAAAAAGAATACTTAACTAAAGTGTTTATGAGGTAGGAGGAAATCAAACTCAGTACCTTGCTCTTGCCAGTGAGCTATATCTCTGATCCCATCTAAATTAATTGTGCATTAAACTTACATTTTAAATCCTAAAAAAAAAAAAAAAAAAAAAAAAAAAACCTTCCTTGAAATTTAACAGTCAGCTCTTGCCACCCAGCACAAGCCACATCCTGCACACCAGGGCATCTAACCGAGGATGAAATCACGTCAGCAATGAGAAGTGGCAGCCTGAGAGAGGGCGTTTGCCTCCCAAGGACTCAGGATGACAGAGGCTCAACCCACAGCTTCTAAGATCATCTTGGTTGCAAAATCTGGCCCGCACAAGGAGGATGGAGAGGGCAGGGTCCAGGAGAGGACTGCATGACCCAGACCTGGAGGAAACAGGCGTCAATATCGTTACATTTCCTTGGACAGAATGCACACTATGGTTACATTCAGTTGCAAGAGACACCAATACATTCTAGTTGCACTTCCTGATGCAGCAGGAAGTGAGCTCGGCAAGCATCTAGCCATTCTGGGCCTCTCACTCAAGACCTAGGCTCTTGTCACATTCCTCTGTACAACCCAATATCTTTAGCCCCAGAGGAGGAAATGATGGTCTTCCTCCGTATGAGGGGTGGCCTCGGGTTGTCAGGATTTGTACAATAATTGCAGCTGTCGGCACTAAGCAGCCAAGTCTCCAGTTGGCATTGGAGGGAGGGGTATGAAATGCACTCCATGAAGCCCTGTTCTACCAGACTTGCCGCAGAAATGACTTAGCCAAGTCACAGAGTAACAGAACCACCAGCTTCCTGCCCTGCTCTTGCAATTTGGACACTAAAGATCACAAGAAAAGCACTGAGCACGTCGCACAGAGGAAGCATTGTGACACGTTTACATCCTTAGAAAGAGTTTGGATTCAAGTGGCCAGGGCTTCCTGCTCTGGCTTTGTCACCATGGTTCTCTCTCATTAAGTTCCTCAGGTGACAATTAAATACTTACACCTCAGTCACAGAGTAGTCATGAAAAATTCTGGAACACAGGAGGTCCTCTAGGAATAAACGTCATGTCCTCTTTCGCTGCCTCCTGCTAACAGCCAGGTTCTCGGAGGTGAAGTTAGTTGCCAAAACCAATGCAGACACCCTGGGCACCCCCAATCCTTGACCTCTGACATTTCCTTTTCCTTTTCTTTTCCCTAAGACAATCTCTGGAAGTCACATCCGGGTCGTTCACATCTCTCTGCTAACTTGGAGAGTGTGGTTAGTATTTCTTAAACACCTGGAAGGCAAGTTGCTGCCAGAACAACTGGAGGGAAGGAGGCAGAGAGGGTGTACACCCTCCAACACCCAAGTAAGACAAGAGTGGTGTCCACAGTGCTTCACACTGTGAGGAGTTCTTGCATAGTGGAAACTTCTCAAAGGTCGTGGTAAGGAGAAATGAAAGACTTTCCTGTGATGCTGAATAATGGCCACTTTTCCGATCGTCTGGCTCCCTGAAGCGTTTCTGAGGAAGAGCTAAGTCCCTCCACTCTCTCTACTCCCACGAGACTGCACGGGACTCTGTCCCACACCAGCCCAGAACTGCTCCCACCTCTCTGTCCGCGCACCTGACCTCATGATCCAATTCAAACTCTGTAGGACTCATGCCATGGGATAAAGCCCTTCTTTGCTATTCACAATGGTGATGATGGACCTGGGAAACAATAATTGAATCTGGGTATAAATAAACAATAGGCAAGCTTGCACAACTGAATTCCTCATTACAATCTGGTCGAAGTTAAAACTAATGACAAGTTGTGTCAAAATCATGACACACCACGACCCCTTGCCCAAGTGCAGTTAGTTCAAAGACAGTCACTTTGAAGCACAAAGGGAGCCTCAGATTCGCTTAGATGTCACAAAAATACGAAGTTTATACTGCCTAATTTAGAAAACTGTTAGCTGATGCATATTTATACTTCTGGGTAAAACTAGAGTGTCAAATCTCTTCCCCTGAAGAGGTTTTGTGCTGATCAAAGATACACGATCGTCCTAATTCTTTTCGAATGTAGACCATCTTTAAAAATTTAGAGCAGGAAACATGCCCCTGTGATTAAATAAAAGTAAAACTCTTATGATGCTTGCAGTCTAAGATGTGTATCTTCCTTGCTGGGACGAGGCTCAAAGCATTTTTTTACTGGGCAAAGTCCATTTGTTCATGGAAGGCATTGTGTCCAGGACCCACAAGGTCACAGGTTTTCCCCTTATAATTTATATTTTATGAAATTAAACTCCTCCAAGGCTGAGCAGAGAGCACAGAAGGTTCCCAGTCTGCCTTAAATCCTGTGTATTCATAGGCACCAGGCAACCGGCCCTCTGGCTCCAAATCAAGGAAGTTGCTTAAGACCTGGCGGGTTCATCCCCCGGGGTCACTTAACCTCACTCCTCAGACAGAACTTGCCTAAGCATTGTGCTCTTCGGATCGAGTTCTTGGCCTGGCTCTGGAGAGGCTCCCCTGTCCCAGCCCCTCACTGCTTGTCTTATGAGCCACACAGGCCTTCTCTGATTAGAATGGGAGAAGCAGATTAGGCTGGGCCTGAGCACTTTTCCATGAGGCCAAAGTCTCTGCTGACATCTCTGCCTCTCAGCCAGGGCTTTCCGAACAGGCCAGAGCCTTTGCTCGTTGGAAACGACTGCCTAGATGCAGTGTAGCGAGAAGCCCGGACAAGACGCACAGCGTGGCTATGAACTAAGGCTTCTTATTTCTGTAGATTAAAAGATAGACAGTAATTCTGCTGCCTGGGGCTCAGGGCATCTCATTTCTCTTAATGCAGACTTCCCCTAAATCTGAAGGGAACTGTCATTTAAAAACATTATTAAAGGCCTTCCATTTCCAAGTGGGGTGCACTAACCCCTCAATAAGACGCAAGTGCTTTCTGCCACCTAAAGGCCCTTTCCTTGGCATCTAGACATTGACTCCAAGGGGGGCAGGGGGAGATACCCTAGACCACAGCCCATGGCGCTCCTCCCAGCACAAAGCCCCCCAATGGCTGTGCGCTTCCGGAGCTGACAATGGCCACTCTCCCCCCGTTCCACGGCCCACACCCACAGTAACATCCATATTCTTTTCCCATTGCACAGATGAGGCGTCCACAGCCCGGCCCCTGTGAATGATTAAGAACCAGTGGAAGGAGCGCAGCCAAACCAGGAGTCTAACCCAAGCTGGCTCTGAGACGATGATGCCCCTGCCGGACCCCTCCGCACAGCTGGCCTCGCTCACCACCTGGGCTCCCGGCCACGGCAGAGCGCAGCCGCCTGAGTTCCTGTTTACCCAGTGGTTCTGGCAGAGCCAACTGCAAGGTCCTCACAGGCATTGACTTGCAGCTAACGTGGGTCTCATCGGCTTCGTAGCTGAGTTCTTCAGTCAGGCAAATCTAAATAGGACCCTAGTGTGGGCATTTACTGTCACGCAGCCTCCAGACCACAAACGGGGGGTGAGCGTGCTGCTGCCGGTTCTTAGCAGGTCAATTAGTGGGTGAACGCCAGCCCCTCCAGGAGCCCCAGCCGGCTTTACCATATGCAGCCTGCACATGTGCCTTCAAGTTATACGAATTGAAATACAACATATCATACAGCCAGACTCACACCATCAAAGCTCTAATTATGCTCAGGAAAAGTTGCCTGTTTCTGTCCTGAATTGTTTAAGTAGTTTGGGACAGGCCAAAGCGATTTGTCAGAATTATCCAGTTGCATGTGATTTTCTGTGCTTTGCAGATAAGCCCTCTAAACTTTCCACATTTATGTAAATGCTCGCATTTTATAGGCCGAGTTCTTCCCATGGGTATTTCCAGTCTTAAATGAAATGGGTTGTTGCACAAACCACAATGTCAACAATTCTGAGATCCATCACTGAAGCATCCTATACTTTAAATAACTTGAAAACAAGTGAAGTTGTCAATTCGCTCCCTGGCCCAGGATATTAACTGTGTTCCCAGCCTTGGGCACGTGCAGGCCATGCGGGAGGAAGACGCAGCCCCTCTGACGGCAGGGGCGTTTGGCTGTGAGCATTTTGATGCAGGAGTCTGACGATGGAGTCTCAACCTCCCTCCTTCCCTGCAACCAAGTCACCATGAACTTGTTAATGTGGAGGCACCGGACCCTTGGACATCCAGGGAAGGGGAAAAGGCACCGAAATGGGGAGAGCTCGCTCCCCTCCTCTCTGAAGGCAGCAGTGGGATGCGCCAGACACTCGTCTCTGACTCTTCGTGTCGCCAGGCTTGGCTTCATCTGCACACATCTGGCCGCCAGCTGCAAGGCCTCTGCTGTAACTGGCTTTTAATTCTTCTGCTGCCTGCTAGCCACGTGGCTCTGAGGCTCACTCTGTCTCTTCCAGGCACTGTGCTGTATGCGTGGGCCGAGCAGACGGCTCAGCTCTTTGCCACCATCGCCCCACCAGAAGAGCAAACCCTTCCTCTGGTATCCCTGGCGGTCAAGGAGAAAAAGTCAAGGCACAGAGCTGGGGAAGCCCCCCTTCGGAGGACACCACAGAGCCGAAGTTCTCAGGATCTCCTGGCCCACACCAGCGGAGCGCCCTCTCCTAGACCGGGTCCAGAGGCAGGTTCACTCCTAGCTGCAGTAACCCAAATGAACTGGCTTCATTGTCCCTTTCCAAAAGCAGAAGACTCCATTTTTATGGTTTTACAGCCCCACCATTAGACATGTCTGAAGCAGCATCCACCCCGCAGGCAGGTCGCACTGTGTGGCTATGAACTTCATTTGATCACAGCTTTATCAGTTTGACGTCAGCTGCTGCAGTTTACCTCTGCCGGAGCTCTCTGCCTATTGCTGTGCCATGAGCAAGCGGGGGGAGCGCATAACCAAGGGCTGGGGAAGACTTGGGCTGCCCAGGGGAAGAGGAAAAGAATGTGATGTCTTGTTAAAACCTGAAAGGGTAACGAAAGTGGGGCGGGATCTCTGGAGACAGCAAACCAAAGCCTGCTAACCAATAATGCCTCGCTCCCCAGTGTGAATACCAGTGACCCAGCTTGTCCAGCAAGGCCAGGAGGGAATAATTCACCGCTCGAGTCATAGGCCTCCTGGTAGTCCAAGGCGCTGCTTTGTGTTACAAATATGTTCTCCCACTGAATCAGACCAGACAGGCAGATCGTTTGAGAAATGTTTAAACAAAAGCCCTGTGTGACAGAAAGAGCACCTTGTGCTCTTGGCACACGGCTCCCAGCTCCGAGGTTCCCGGTGAGCGCTCAGCTGGGTAATAAATCTGCAAGCATCAAAGCAAAGTCAGTCAAACACGGGACAGGTCAAAAGACGCTGCAGCCCCGCTCCGTGTCTGGTGAGCGTGTGACGCAGCCAGACAGGAATCTCTCCACCACAGCGAGAGCGCAGCCATTGTCTGACTGGAACCCACAGAGTGAAGAAAGTATCCAGGGCTGGGAATCTCAGATGACTTCTTGACCTTGGCACTTGCTGTTCAATCTAACACAGAACGGATGTGTGTATTTCTTCTCAACAAAAGAACCAGTCAGGCTAGAGATGTAGCCCAACGGTTCAGAGCTCATCGAGCAGGCGTGAGGCCCTGAGTTCAGCCCCCAGCACCACGAGAGGGAGAGAAGAGAAAGATGGTTTTATTGATTTTACTTTTCTCAGGGACTTGAATGTTAACTAGATTTTTTTTTTTTTTTTTAAGTGTTCGTTTTGTTCCAAGTCTGAGGCAGTTGGCGGGCTCACTTAGATTGTAGAAGAAGGGACTTAATGTTTAGAGCAAAACAGGTAGCCCAAATCCTCAGACTGTTTCTTTCCTTTCTGAAGGAACAAATGAAGCAGAATGAAGTTAGAACTGTTCCCTCATTCAAGGTCTTTTACCCATAAAGGGAAGGGTAACGGGACAAATCTTTTTTATTAGCACGTGCTGCCAATATGCATTTCTGCACATCTTCTGCACACTTGGCGTTTGTGCATAGCACCTCTTATCTCTGTTTTTCACCCTTGCTTTGCATCAGATGGAAGCAAACTCTCCTGAAGTCAGCCACCAGAAGGCCTACTCCCAGAGGCGGGAGCAGCAGGCTGGCCCAAGCTGAAGGCTCCCTGTACTCCGGGCACTCTCACCAGCACCTTGCACCTGCAGTTTCTATTGTCCCTCCTAGAGACAGTGTCCCAGACGTAGGTTGGCTCATCCAGTCCCCCAAAGCCACCAGGCACAAACTGCAGAGCCAGATCAAAGCCAGGAGGATGAGATGCAGAGGCTAGAGTTGACAAGACTATGTGCCAAAGTCTGAAACGTAAGGCGCTAAATGGAAGGTGCATCTGTCCAAGGACACCGAGGAATGAGGCCGGGGGCCTGGCATGAACTTGATACGGGGAACACTTAAGCGTTCCAGGAAGGTGTTGACGTGGGAAGGCAGCTGGGACTGGGCACGCGGAAGCACATCTAAGGATGATCAAAGCATGTTTCAATTTCAAAAAAAAAAAAAAAAAAAAATGATTACAGTAAAAGTATCCCATCCATTGCTAAGAATGATGGGAAATGTGTTCAAAGTGAGGGGGCATTGTGAATATTGTGAAAGGCATTAACAGTAATGCATCTTCTGCTGTAAAGTCTTTTTAATGTAAATATCCGCCAAATATATATATTATGGCCAGCTCAGCCTGCCATGGGGGTGGGGCTGACACAGCACATGGTGCCGGGGATCAAAACGTGGTCCCTGCAGTTGCAACTGTCAGGGCAGCTGCCACGGTGTAGCTAGAAGACCCGCATGACAGAGGACTTCCAGAACTGCTGCAGGACCACCAGGATGAGGGGACAAGTGTGCTCACAGTGAAGGAGGGAACTTTGAGGGGGACCAGTGGCAATATGCTTTCAACCGTAATACCTTAACATAATATTTCATACATATCCAAGCATCCACCATGTCTTACCATAAGGCCTATGAGTGCAACCCAATCAGACCACAAATAATGAACCAAGACTTCAGCTAAATTAATTCTGGTGATTCTAAATTTACTGTAACTGTAAAACACAGTTTACAGAACTATATATAGACAGAAATGTAACTTTAGTAGGCCAGCTAAAGTGTGTATGTTCCAGTCAGTTGTGGAGAAGTATGAAGTTACTCATGAATGCTCCCAAGGCTGTCCAGAAGTTGTACTCCTGAACTTTTAAGAGTAACTTCATCCCTTTCGAGTTAATTAGACAATGTGAGGGACCCCCTGGAATCATTCAACGTTGGTGGCTTTCTCTGTACAGCTGGAGTGCCCCAGGCCTCGCCTCCACGTCTTTTCCTACTACCTGGTTCCACTGCTCCCTACAGACAACCCTGAAGCGGGGCAGACGCAGGGCGCTGGGCCAAAGCCAGCTCTCCCCAGAAGGTAGGCGGTCATTCTGCCACATGCAATGGGAAGACACCGTTTCAGGAAGCAGAACAGAGGGTCTGAGCACCAGGTAGTGGGCAACAGGGGTGGCCCAGAGGGCTGTCACAGCAAGGCGCCTCAGCAGGGAGCCTCAGCCAAGCTTGAGCACAGTCAGAGCAGATCTGTGGGCAGCGCGGGTAGGCGTGGCACTTGGCTATCTGAACAAGCATAGGAAAGTCCAGGCAAAAGACAGTTCTGTCCTCATAGCAGGAGAGGGTGCTTTCTAAGAGCAAAGACTCGATCCACTTATATATCAGCATGATGAGGCCCACCACTGACTAACACAGACACCGCAGGAGCATTATTTAACTCACGCATAAATAAGGATGTCAATAATAATCCATAAAGTGTCCCCGAAGAGTAAGTAAGGGATGATGTATATGAAGTCCAGTGCTTGACTTACAGTATGTTCTTTGCAAATGGCAACTGTTATCTTTATCATTCTGCTATCAATCAAGACTTCCATTCCCTGTCTGTGTTTAACATAATGCTCCGGACACTGGCAAGTGGCCCCACAGGAGAAGACTCAGCTGCAGGGAGCAGCCCTCTTGGTGACCTTGATGAGGGGTCGGGCAGATGGCAATGAGATGCCACGGGGATGCAGGCTGGAGGAAACAAGGGCGGATGTCAGAAGCTCAGTCCTCAGAGCTGGTGCGCAAGTCAAAGCCAGATGCAAAGCCAGACTGGCAAATCAGTGGCTCGATGCTGAGCTCCGGGGTCAGAGTCTCCAAGTGCTTCTGAGGTCAGGTTTCACCCTAGAAACAAAGACAGACCTGGCCTTGTAGGAGGCAGCAAGGTGACAAGATAGCAGGCTGCAGAAATCAAACTGATCCAAGCAAAATCCAGAGCAAGAACCCCACTCTCGGCACCAAGCACTCAACGTACAACCGCACTCCGTCATCCAGGATTAATGGGCCAGCGGCTCGACAGTGGATGGTCTGCACTCCCCTCTCCCCAGGGGGACACATGTCACAGATTTCAGATCATTTTACAGTAACAAAGCAACCATGAAAATGGAGTTATGTCAGACCTCTGCTCGCTGAGAGATGCTATATCTTCCAGACATGATACCGTCATAGGCAGATGGCAGGCGCTCATTTCAAAGTGCTCACTGATGGGATTCTGTGCCCACAGGAAGGCCTGTGATTTGCTTGAAGCGCAAGCACTTAGGGGTTGCATGGGCACAGCATCTGGCTGCGAGGGGCCAGTGTCTCTAGCCAGTGCCTGGTGCTCCAGAGCCGCCTGGCTTCCCTCATGAGAAGTCAGCCGGGTTATGCCAGGTCCTCGCGGCAGCCTTCAGCACGGTTATCTCCAGCACAGTGCTGCTTCCTCTCAGCACCCTCGTAGCGCTGGGCTTAGGCTTAGATGACAGCATGCGACTGCTGTGGGCCCAAGATGAAACAACAGGGACTACTCCCTTGCACCCCTTAGCTTTTCTACAGCTCCCCAGAAGCAATATATACTGTTTTCCTGGCTGTTTAGCAAGAAGCCCGGTACCCTTTCAGCTATCTTGGCACAGCCTTTGAACATTTTTAAGATGAGTTGGAGTCAAGGAAAAACTGATCTGGATCATTAAAGACACATAAACAAAAGATCACTTACCAAAGTGACTCGAGGCCCTTTAGCAAAGCCATTATAAATTGTGCTTCGGGGAGAACAAAACAATATCGTGTTATAGCAACGAAATGCTTTTACTACATTAAAGTCACCTCAGGGCCGCGGACTTTCCCGAACGCATTTCTCTCATTTGTTAGGGTCTTTGTTAGCTTTTTAGCTGGACGCAAACCCCATGAAGCCAGTCTGTGAAACGCTAACCCTTGGTGCAGTGTGGTGGGGTAGTGACAGCTAGCAGCAACTGAAAACGGAACCCAAGACAAAATGTGACGAGAGCCTCATCTTTCTTCTTATACACACACACACACACACACACACACACACACACACATGTGTGTGTGTGTGTGTACATACACAAAACCCCCCATGCTTGCCTCTCCTGTCCGAGCTGCACTTAATGTACTAGTGAGCAGGAAGGAAGGGCATGATTATTCTAGGGCACAGGAAGAGGCCTCTCTGTGAAAGCATCAGAGAACACACAAAAGCCCACCATGCCCACCACTCGGAGGCCCCCACGCAGTCCACAGGCCTCGCAAAGAGCAGTCATCAGATCCGCCATGGCCCAGGGTTCCCACTGGACTTCCATCCACCATAGGGTGGATGTCTAGAGCCAAGCTAGAGTACACCTACAGCAAATATGGACGAAGGGCTCCTGGATTCATGACCACGCTCCACGGCTTCAGACAGGAAGGTCGTGAGTCCTAGAAACACCAAGCTGCGTTTGGGAGGCAAACAGGGGCAGTACAACCAGGACTTGGGAGACTCACTAGAAGCAGCAGATTGCACTGGTGACTGTACACAGCTACATCCTTTTCTCATTATGTTATTTAACTACAAGGGAAAGACAGGACCCCTGTAGGAAAAATACTGAACTTCCTGAAGAGTTAGATACCATCGAGCCCTTCTTAGGAAATTCCAACTCAGTAACATTTGGTACCGTCAAATCACGTTCAAAAGCCCCCTGAACAGAATTCTAGGTGTCCTCCCTCTTCCTGTGTGTGAGATCACTACGGAAAATGAGAGAGCTCTAGAGTCGAGAGATTTCCAATGCCCTCAAGTGAAAGACTCAACTTCTTAGATGAAATCGTTATGATTCTTTACATTCATGATGTTCAGTTTTGTTTATCTAATGCTATTTATTGAGTGAAATACAAAAAGACATCTCCAGCCACCACACTCCACTCCCAGAGCTGCCAGCAGCGTGCATGTCACAGGCAAGCAGCAGACATGCGGAGACCATGGGCAGCGCTGGGAAGAGCCTAGAGCAGGCTCAGGTGGCCTTCCAGAGGGCACCCCAGGAACCTCCAAACGCCCTCCTAGAAGGTGTCCTGGTCACTGTTACAGAAGCGCACGTGCGGAAGAGGCATCCTGATCACCTTACGCCAGGTAGCACCTGAACTCAAAATCATTTCTGCTTAACACAATGACTTACTGAGATGCCAAAGACTAGGAAAAGCTGGCTCTGTTTTCAAAAGCTTCTAACTTAATCTCAGGGACTGCTTTTTGAACTGAACGAAACAAATTGAACAATTTTAAAGTCTCTATGTTAGTTTTACCTCTTAACCCCCACAAAACTATGAGCCTGGTCTGAGTGTCCTTCGGAGACGCTGCTAAGGGCTCTACCTGCTTATCCAAGGATCTTTTCTATTAATGCAAACTGTAGTTGACCCTCCACATTCACAAAGGCTGACGTCATGAGAAATTTTGAATGCTCAGGCTTGCAAATGCCTCTGCAGCTTTTCATTTTCTCTGTCCAGTGTAGGCTTACAGTCCCTCCTCCATTTAAGAAACATTCTACTGAGCGTCTGCTATATAAACTAGGCAACAAAGTGTAGCCAGGTGATGCAAGCCCCAGGCAGAACACAAGACAGCAGATCGCCTCAGGTACCAAGCGGTGAGCCAAGCGCGTGGCTCAGTGTAGCATCATCTATCCCTGAGTTCAAATCCAGGCTTCGGCAAAATTACGAATGGATGCCACGGATTTCGAGTCATTAGTGTGTAACTGGAATGCCAGTGTTAAGTCCGTCGATGCTACGGGCTTCCCTGCCTGGTGCTGGGCACGTGGGTTGCGTTGCCGCTTTGCTGGTGGCACTCAGCAGCTCCTCGCTTCCTCTGGGCCTTCATTTACTCATCACAAGACGTGATTTGAGGCGGATGATCGCTGGACTTTCTCCCACTTCACATCGTTGATTCAGTGATGTTTAAGGAGCTGAGGATTCTAAGCCTAAGTATGTCTGTGAGATGTCTACACGATCTGGTTACTATGACCACCTCAGATGATCTGCATAGAAAAGCGTATTCCACTGTGCTCATAAAATAACCTCTTCCATTTGGTCTCCATCACACAATTAGGAAATCTAGAAGGCAAGGGTTTCAGGCTGTAGGTGACGGAGACACGACGGCTGCAACAGCCATCAGCGTCAAGAAAATCAATGCCTCCCCTTGCCGGGAAGGCCAGGGAACCCCAATGTATATTTTTGTTATCCAAGTTATGAGCTGTAGAGGCATTTGGGAGGAATATAAGTTAGTTCTTCTGTTGATAGAAACACAAAAACTTTTTTAATGTACCAGGTACAGGGTCTCGTATGCAACCTGGACTCCTGTGCACTACGCAGCAGTGATCCTCCCGTCTTCAGCCTCCCCAGCTCTGGGATGAGAGGCGTGCACCGCTATGCCTGGTCTCGGTGGCTGGCTGGGGGCAGGGCCAGGACAGCATGTGGTGCCGGGGATCAAACCGGTCCCTGTGCTTGCTTAGTCTCACTGGCCCTTACAAAAACTAGTTTAAAATATCCTTCTGATTCTGATTCTGATTCTGATTCTGATTCTGATTCTGATTCTGATCACAGTATCACATTATAATTCTCTCTCTCCCTATCTGTCTATCTCTCTGCCTATGTCTCTCTCTGTCTCTATCTCTCTGTCTCTCTCTGTCTCTGTCTCTCTGTCTCTGTCTGTCTTTCTGTGTCTCACTGTCTCTATGTCTCTCTCCCTCTCTCTCTCTTTCTTTCTGTCTCTGTCTGTCCCTCTGTCTCTGTCTCTTCCTCTGTATGTGTGTCTCTGTCTCTGTCTCCCTCTCTGTCTCTCTTTCTTCCTGTCTCTGTCTCTGTTCCTGACTGTCTCTTTCTCTCTCCCTCTGTCTCTCTTTCCGTCTCTGACTCTCTCCTCTGTCTCTCTCACCCTCTCTCTCTGTGTCTCTGTCTCTCTCTCCCTCTCTGTCTATCTCTCTTTCTTCCTGTCTCTGTCTCTGTCTCGCTCTCCCTCTGTCTCTCTGTCTCTCTCTGCTTATAACTGCCTTTAGAAGTGCGTGCCAAACCCAAGTCCTGACCACCATCTTCTCCACATAGCCCCGCACTCGCCTTTGCAGGCTTCCACAGACGCTCTGCAGTGCACCTCTCAGCCTTGCATTATGACGGTGATAAAACTGCTGCCGGTGATTAATGCGCCTTAGCTGCCCACAAGATGTCTGGGAAGCCGTTTGTGCAGCGCGAGCCTTCTGACATCCTGCACTCAAAGACAGTGTGTTTTTCATAGCAAGACAGTCAAGTGCAGGCGCAGGTCACATTCAAGGCCTGCGCTCAAGTTCGGTGGCAAGCTGGGCGCAGCTCACAGACCTGAACTCGGGCTCTGGTCTGTATGTGCCTTGCACCCCCAGAGTTTGTGAGCTTGAAGCCTAAACCTCTAGGTGCTAGTGTTGGGTTATCTGGACGCCATCACCAGGGGTCCAGTCGTTTTTTGTGGGGTCTTGGTCCTTCCCAGCAAGCAGGCTGTTATAAAACACTGTGCCTGGGTCCCTCCACTTGGTGGCTCTCTGTCACGAGATGGCGCCCACCATGGCATCAGGCAAAGGGCCCTTGCCTGTGTCTTCAGCCTTTCGCACTGTGAGCTGAACTCGTCTTCTTTGTCACACCCACGCAGCCTCGGGAACGGCCGCAACACTCACGGAAGCGGACCAATGCGGCCTTGTGAAAGACATTCAAAAGCTGAGATGGGCAACAGTGTAAGAGCCCAACTTCTTGCCCTGTGCCTACCTACGGAGACCTGACTGGGTCCTGCCAGGGGCGTCCGCATTCCCCACTTAATTCAGTTGCAGTATTGTTCCCATAGATATTTAAGTTTTCAACATTTGTGGGGTTTTTTTTTTTTAATTGGAGGAAGCCCATTCAATGTGAGAGCTACTCTTCTGACAACTGTTCAACTGGAGACATGTTTTTGTTGCCTATAGGCACAGCGTTGTCCTACAGACCACTGAAGCTCATTCATCTCGCTTGAAATTTGGGGGCTGGACATTTCGTGCCCACTGACCAGTGCCCACCACCCCTGGGCACCACCACCCTGGCTCTTTAAATGGGGCCATATTTCAAGACCTCGTATGCACAGAGTCATGCAGTGTTGTTTTTTCTACACCTGGCTTACCTCACTTACATCCATCTCAATGGCTTCATATTATAGAACTTCCTTCTTTTCCAAGGTCTAATAGCATTTCCTGTTATTTAGACATAGGTGACATAGAGAGCATATGTTCTTTATCCACTCCTCTGGTGGTGGATATTTAGGTTGTTCCCACATCTACCCAACTGTGAAGAACACTGCAATGAACCAGGAGGGCTAGTAACTACTTGACAAACTGATTTCAGTCTTTTTGAGTAAATATCTATAGTGGGGCTGCTAGATTATAGAATAATCCTATTTTAGTTTCTGACAAATTTCTGTGATTTCTTCCATATCAGCTGCACCATTTTACCTTCCCACTACTGGTGTAAAACTATTTCTAAATACCTGATAAGGAGAAATATGAGCACCATGGCTAAGTGATCTCCTTCACGTGTGCTTTGTCACCTGGGCCTAGCAGAAGGCAGAGGGAAGAAACGTTTGCTGCCTGAGGCTGAGCTGCATACACATGGGGTGCAGGGTGGAAGCGTGCGCTGAGCATTTTGCGCTCCCTCAGAATCAAAGCTGAATACATCAATTTGGATTGTAGCTGTGGGCATGGGCTTCCTGGCCACACAGGCACAGGATGGCTGTGTCCTGTGGACCCCGATCCCGCCAGCCATGTGGGCTGCCACGCACAGGTTGGGCTGTTCCCATTGGTCTAGCATCTTCCCCCAGTGTCCCAAGACCTTCAGTTAATACCAGCTGTTGATGACAGCAGGGCCCAAAAGGCTAGGAGCTGCGTTTGTCACCCCTTGCTGGCACAATACAGCATCCGCTGAATCATGGAAAGTGAGGAAAGGAAGGAGAGTGGCCCAAGTGCTGTGGCTCTGCCTACTGAGGTCACTCGCTCGATCCGTAAGTTGTGCTGGTTTGTTACATTAATGGGCTCCCAGAGCCTCAGGCAGGCAAGCGGGAGTATGCACGCCTGTACACACACACACACAAACAGACAGAGACAAGTCACGTGTGCTGAGACGACACAGTCGCAGGAGCTCCACAGATGCACAGAAACAGGCCAGACAGATACCCTGCCAAGATTCAAGAAAAAAGGAAAAGGAGAAAAGCAATGGATCGGTTGCATACAGCCCCCACCAGAGATTTAAATACAGGTTAAAAAAGAAAAAAAAAGTCCATATTTGCATTTCATTAAGATATCACTAGAGACAGCTATTTCATCATAAGTTTTTTGAAAAAAATAGCACCAGAAGTTCTCAAATATTGGGAGGTTGGGGGGCAGAATGCATCTTCCCTAAAGAAATCCTACTCAGGACCACGACACATAAAACCTGTTCTTAAGGAGAGGGGCTGAGCCTTCCTGATCCTTGCCCCACAGCCGTGCCTAGGGAAACGCAAGAGCCCACCGCACTCCACCACCTCCGAAGCTCCCTGCAGCCCTAGCCTTCTCTGCACATGAGGCTAAACCTGTTCGTTACCTGCGGGCCACGTAATAAAGGTGACACCGTCACACAGCAACGCCACAGTCAGGTGCCAGCAGGCTTCCAATGGCTTTCTGTGGAAGCATTTGAGTGGTTAGGGTTGGGGCCATTGAAAGGCCTCTCGCAGCTCATTTCTCTTCGGGCCAAAAGCAAGAGATCCCAACACTTTCCCAACACCATGGCATGGTGAGATGAAGAAGAACTGAAGGGCGGGAAGCCCAGGAGCAGGCACGAGAGAGCCCAGCCCAGAGTAGACCACACAAGAAGATGACGTGCCGTGCACAGAACTGCCTAGCTCAGCCCTGTCTGTGCCTGGGATGCTCGCACCTTTGCCTGTTTCCTGGGAAAGCTAAAGGAATGTAAGAAGTGTCAACAGCATCTTCCCTTTCCGTGCACAGCACTGAGCCTGCATCCTCCACCTGTGGAGTCTGGGTACATGTGTGGGGCCTGCTTTATCACAAGAAAATTTTTCCATCTGATGACTCAGCCGTGGATAGAATCAAAGGTCAGCAGAGCGTGCCGTATTAACATAAATACACTCTAATCATTTCTTCTATAAATGGAAAAATTACTCTTGGAATGTCACTGAACACCCCCTTCCTGACAGGCGCTTGGACGTGGAAACAATAGAGAGCTGAGTGGCTTTCTTTTGAAACACATTTGAATAGAAACTTTTCAATATAAAACTGTCTCCAAGTCAAAAACCGGCCCTGCATAGAATATTCATTCCACATTCTGAAATGCGTTATAAATGCAAAGTGGAATTTTTTAAGTGATTGCATTCCAGGTTCGCTTTCTTGTACTCTGATACACTGTCTTTTGAGATCCCTTTAGTCAGTAGAAAGCTCAAATGGGAAGGGCTAAAGGTAAAAACGTTGGGCTGCGACTTTTTTGCTACCATTTTAAACATGCCTTGGGTTAGACTAAAACTGAAGGCCCATGCAAAGGGCCCTGCGCACTGAAAGGGACTAATCATCTGAACAATTAATGCAAATGTGGTAATTAAAGTAGCAACACATGACCCATCTAGAAATGGCACTGTCTTCTTCACATTGGCGCTTGGCTTACCTGCTCCCTAAGAATCGCTGCTCGTTCTCTTTGGAAAATGCCGCACTTTGAAAGATTAACACATAGAGGCTATCCTTAACGATGAAAAGAAAAGTGGGGAGATTTGACGATGCTCCGACTTTGAAGTATAATTGCAAAGGCCTTAAAAAACAATAGCATCAGTTTTATGGACCCTCCCAGGCAGTTATTTCTTACGCTATTTTCCCCTGATTTAATTCAATCGCTTCTTTTACCTCCTCTCAGATCATGTGGTATAGCTTTCCAAAGTTTGCCCTAAGATAGGTTCCTGTGCTGGATTTTCAAGATTTATTGAGCGCCCCCAGGCACACGCTGCGGCTGGGAGATTGTTGGCACCGTCAACACACCGGAGGCACCATGCCAGGGCTCCGCCCTGCTCCCTGCCGGGTCTGCTTCCAACCTCAACTTCCCTGTTAGTGGCACCTGCTGTGAAAGGAAACTTCCACAGAGAGAAAAACAAAACCATGCAGCACGTTCTCCAGAAGCAACGGCTCCGCCCTCTCAGGTTGACCTGGCTGGACAGTCGCACTCCAGTCCTGCGTGCGCGGCCACCAATGTGAGAAACAGGCAGGCTCGTGGCACTTGTTTGAACCTAGTACTGTGAGTTAATTCCTTCCAGCTGGACATTTATGCTCAGATCATGTCCCGATGCTCAATCATTATTCTCTAAATCTTGGAACCGATTACCCCTCATAGAACCTCCAAGCTGTCAGTAGAGGGAGGTCTCAGCGTGACTGCATGGAAGACGCTGCCAAAGCTTCCTCATCTGGGAAAGCTCTGCCTTCTACTCCAATCTCGCCGGCACCAGCAAAGACACGGAGCAGCCCTCATCACTTTATACTGGTGAGCTCCAACAGAAAGGCATAGCCTGTCTAATGACTGTTTTCCTTGGGTTTTTGTGTTATTTTGGTTTGCTCTACACCCACGTGATCAGTCATGCGATATTACTCTCCTCAATATGTAGAGTTATCTGATTCAAGGTCCGTAAGACAAATCCTTTCACGCAAGATAATGTCAGACAAGTTTATGAATCTTTACCACTTCTAATGACTGACTTACAAGAATCCATTTAGGGAGAATACAGGAGCTTAAAAAAAAAAAAAAAGATTAAGGGAAATTTAATAAAGAACAAGTTAAGACTTTACCAAGATGCCTAACAGCAAATTAAACTTTGTTTTGTACATCAGAAAACTTGACAGCTGCTATTCTGTAATTTCTAACGTATTTACTATAAACACCATTAAGAATAAACTTCTCTTTTTCCTCTGAAGCCTTGCTGTCATTAACGCCACGCAGTAGGTTTTTCACCGGTGGGGCTTAAATGCTGGAGGCTTGAGCTTGAGGATCTGGAGAAGGCAGATTTTGAGGAAACCCAACGATAGTCTCAAGAGGCGTGTTGGTGACTCCCGCCCTGGCTCGGTCCATTAGGAAATGTCACTGAGGCCCTTTTCCTAGTCAGACTTCATTCATCTGTTCTCATTGGGTTAGATCTATCTCTTCTGATACAATCATATCTTGCTCAGATCCCAAAAATAAACTAGCCTCGTTCCATATAAATCCCTTCATTTTTATTTCTATGCACATTTATTTGCATGTCAAATAGACATCTGCTATTTGCTTTTTTTACTAAACACTTCCTCATTATGATTCCCACCTCAGCTGCAGAGGGGAAAACCAGTCTCCCTGCTCTCCCCCAAACCCATGCAGAAGAAGAAAAGCTGCCCCTGAGGAGGAGAAAGACAGCTCACGAGGTGACCAGCCAAGAGACTGGCCTTCTAACAAGTCCTCAAAAGAGTCCAAACCCGAAGCCCAGGGCCGCAATGACTGATCGACTCGTGTCTCGCTTAGCTTTCCTGAGTGCAGAGGTCCAGGACTGTGCATGGCAGGAGGAGAGGAACACTGGGGAAAAGCTGTCAGGGAACTGTAAGGAGTCTTCCTCGAGCCCCAGAATAGGCCCAGGGCTCATCAGCGACTTTGGTCTTGGGCCAACTGAGTGCCGCCATTACCTGTGCACTCTGCAGGGGGTGGGAGGCTGCTCTGTTGCTGAGTGCATTTTTAGAGACACCGTAGCCAAGAGGTAAACTGTCAAAACACCTTCCTAAAATAGATGGTCCTCCTTCCAAGGGTAAATGCATACAGACACAGGCTACAGCCCCCTGGCTGGAGACAGAGGCTGGAAGAATCTGCTTGCATCTGACAAGAATATCATCAGTCCTGAGGGCTGCGAGCACTGTAGTGAGTCAGCCTAGGACAAGAGCATACAAGTTAATTATAGTTATCAGAGATTATTCTATATCACCACAGCACCGAACCTGCTCTAGCCTGGTCTCCGGCACTTCTATTAATGGAGAAAGCAGTCGCCTTATAGATGGTGGTTACTCAAGCACCCTGAAGCTTGCCAAGAAGATTTTGAACAAAAAAAGTTAGTGCACAAAGCTGATTTTTTACATCTGTTGCCTAAAGCTTTAACAAAGCCTTGGTGAGTAAGAAAAGATTATGTTCCCCATTTGCCATTTGGAAACTAGAAAAAGAGAATTCATGGCCTACAATGTAAAGGATTCACGCATCGCGCCACAGTGATCAGAGCCTGAAATGGCTTCCTGGACTCAGAGCCCATCCTAGAGATCACCACCGTGATTTAAAAATAAAGACAGGAACTGAACACTCAAAGGCTGAAACACAAGCACAGCTCCATTCAAGTCGCCAGCCTGTGACAGCGGCACAGCAGGACACCGCAGGCAGCCAGGGTCACTTTCATGAAAAAGTAGTTACAGCTGGAAAGGTGTGCACGAGCCAGCTGTTGAAGGAAGTCTGCTGTCCTCACCTGGCAGGGTCTGAGGAAAGCGAGGTTTAAGGAGCCCAAGGATCTGTCCCCACACACAGCTGATTGGTTGCAAAACACAAACCAGAATCCGGGTTTGCTAGTCAGCTGGCTACTATCTCACTGCCATTCCTGACCTCCGGATGTCAGAGATGTCATTAATACACCCTAGCTTTTAATGAGGTTTGCGTGTTTGTGTATAAGTGTGTTTGCATATGTGTGTGTGTGTATGTGTGTGTGTGTGTGTGTGTGTGTGTGTGTGTGTGTGTGTGTGTGTCATACACAGGCACAACCAGGGCCTCATGCATACTAGGGAGGCTAACACTGAGCTCTATGCCCCCTGCCCCTGCTGAGAACGTCTTACAAATAAAACTATTCTGTCACATATTGCCAACACCCAATTTCAATCCTTTTTGATAGTGCTCCAGTTCAATTAACCACTGTGTAATATGGAGAGTTCATTTAACCCACCACAGAGCATGGGCAACAAATTATGACATACTAATCATCTGGATAGGCCAGAAAATGGGAACTTGATAGCAAAATAATGTTGTTTACAAATGCTCCAAATTAAAGTGAGGCTGGAAATCCATTCTTTCATTAACTGAGATCCCATCATTTTCCCAATTTCACTTAAAAAGATAAGGAGTTTCAGAAAGCATGACTCCATGGCAGGTATTCTAATCACCATAGTGTGGACCCAGAAATTGAGGCTTAGAGAATAGAAAATGAGGACTAGGGTTTTTTCCCCACTCCCAGCCCAACTCAACTCCAGATCTCAGGAGGAAAGCCATGTCCCGCTAATCCAACCCAAATCACACTGGAGAACAGAATGGGTAGTGCCAGGGCATGCACCGCATGTGATCCAACCTGAACCACAAAACTGGCCAAGCAGAATGGGTCCGAAACTCTACAAGGAGTGTGTTTGCCAGAAATGAGACAAGGCTCAAATTTTAACCAAAATTATGAAGCAGAGCAACAACGCGGAATTACAAACGTGGTATTCGCTATCATCCAATGCCACTGTTGCTGTGACACAGAAACTGATCCTAAAGACTGGTACTATTATTGTGGTGCCACGGGTTCAGCGTGGATGTGGATGCAACCACGAGCAGAACCATGCTGTTGGTTCCAGTCACCACCGTCAGCACCGTTCCAAGGATCCCCTCCCTCCCGCCTTCCTTCACAGCGAGCTCCTGGGCGGCTCCATCGTGGCTCCATAGAATCCTCACTGAGGCTTTGCTTTGGGGGCAAACGCAGGCTCTGAACCAGGCGCGCCAGCATTCCACCCTCGCCACTGTGCGGCTGGCATCTGGCTTGCAGAAATGGCTCAACGATGGGCAGACACACCCATCCTGGCCGTGGACGACCAGAGGTGACTGACGCTGGGCCGACAGCTTTATAAAGATAACCAAAGCAGCGAGCTCTCCTGCGCCATGCCCAGGTGCGCGCCGCTGGCTGTCAGCCCTTGTGAGTCAGAACGCAGGACAGGAAGCGCTGCAGCTCTGTAGTACAGGCATCCTAACAGTCCGGAAGGCAAAGGCACATGCCTCAGGAGCGAGCCTAGAAGGAAAAGACGTACGGCGGGCTGTGGGGAGCGGCCGTTCCGACGCTCACTGTGCCCAAGGCCCCTGCACAGAGTCAAAGATGCAGAATCAGACTAAGAAGATGGCTGGGATTCATCCATCAAGTGACCGAGGACAAAGTTTCTCTCAGTCCCAACATCCACCTCTGTATTTCAAGGACAACGTCTAGGGCCACGTAACCTAATCCACAGGAGCTGCTTTGGGCCACGCCTCACAGAAAGTAGGCGCTGGTGGTGGCAACACATTATTAGCATACGTCTTGATGTCAGCCGTCCTAACTTCTCAGCAGCCATATGTTGTGTGCCCCATGCTACTGCGTCTGCACTCGGCAGCCACAGCCTTGTGCCACCAAGGAAAGAGGTCACGTGGTACCAGCATGTGGCTTTGTCACCTCACAGAGCCTACTTTCGTGCCTCCTGTGTCATGCCCAACAGTGGGACCCTGAATAAGTCACTTCTTCTCTCCGAGCTTCCTCCTATTCCTCTCTAAAAGTGAGAGTGGTCACATCTACCTCCTGGGCTTTCTGCAGAGACGGAAACAAGCAGGCCTGTAAAACCTTGGCATGCAAAAAACGCTCACCAAACAGCCGCCCTTGTTAGCAGCAGTCGCCGTACGCGTGCCAGGCAGAAGCGAACTCTCTGCCTGCCGTGTTTCAGTTGTGACCCAAAGGCCACTTGTCAATCCCCAGCGTAAATCCACCTAACGGCTGCAGCACCACACAGGCCCCAGCTTTGGAGGAATTCTCTCCCCGCCACACTTGTTTATTTACTTGAGCGCAATTGTCCAGCCGGTCATCCATTTGAGGACTTGAGTTTACTCGTTTGTCTTCCTCTTCCCCATACTGAAATGCCAACTCTGCACATAGGAAGGGGCCACTCGCTTTACCCTAGGACAGAGTCTGGCCAGTAAAATTCATTACATGTCTGAGGAACAAAAATGAAGAGAGAGAAGGGGCTGATGACGGAATGATCTCTAAATTCCTCCAATCAGATGGCTTGGCCATATGATCCTCCGTAGCAGGGCTGGTCCTACCTGTCTAACTCTCTGGCATGCCCATTCTAAGCAGAGTGAGGGGGCCTGGCAGGATGGCTCAGTGGTCTAAAGCGCCTGCTTAGCAAAGCTTAGGCAGCTGCAGGGACCGCGGTTCGATCCCTAGCACCACATGCTGCACCAGCCCTGCCCTCGAGGCAGGCTGAGCCGGCCATAAAAATAAATAAACAAACAAAAGTTCTGAAACAAGAATAAATAAATAAATAAAATAAGCAGAGTGAACCCGGGCTGCTTACGGAGCACATGTGTGGATTTTGGCCTTGGCCTGGGGTCCACAGGACGTGTTGGGAAGCTGTCCGTCAGCCCTTACCGAGCAGTGCTCTGGCCGATCCTGGGGTGTCTGCCCCAGGCCCCTAAGCTGTGGTTCTCCACGCATACCATGCACAGGCATCACCCAGGGACATTATTAAAATTCTCAATACTGGATTAGCAGGACAGGCGAGGCCTTACAATCTACAATTTTAATTAGCTGAGTCTGAGTTTCTGATTCAGGATGTTGAGATGCACACTTGGAGGGGTTCTCTGTCATGTACCCACCTGGACGAGGCCTCAGCTCACACCTGAACTTCCTGAGAACAGGAGGAAAGAGCCTTCTGCACAAGGCCAGGAGCTACAACCGCAAGGTTCCCCTGTGCATCAAGCCGCTGGACTGAGTCCTGAGTCATCAGGACAGAGGATGTCCTCAACCGGCAGGAAAAGACTGCCCTGGGGCGTGTTCTGTAGGTTGGCCCAGAGCTAAGTATTCCACTGGTCTCTAAAGGTGGCAAAGGTTGTTAGGACCTACCTTGCTTCCTGCCTGGTTCTCCCGTTGTGTCCTTAGACGGCTGTGTTCGGTTCTGAACTTACCCATCACAGAAGAGATGTGCTCTTGAACGCAGACATAAATGGGGCATGAGCGTATGAGTCCCTGTTGCCGAGGAGACCACTGACCTTGGCCAGGTCCCTGACCTTGGCCAGGCTTGCTTCTCATGGTTAGGCACAGAGTATAAGCCTTTGGCCTGGGCTTTCACGTGTAAAAATACATATGTAAATTCAATAAAAGGAAAAGAACACTCCAGGGAGCAAATGCATCCTTCCACTCATCAAGTTCCTTCGGAAGTGAAGTCTGAGCTTTTCCCGAGGCCTCACTCACCCACCTGACAGCAGCACAGTGACCAAACTTTCTGGAGAAATGAGAGGATGGCATATTCTTCAGAAACATAAGTGACAGAGCAGAACTACTTCACAAATCTCATTTCTATTTTTTTTTTTTTTAAGCTCATTCTCAAGAGTGGAATGAAAGTGGGAGACAAGGAGGCTGGACAGATGCTTAAGAATCACAGGAAGAGAACGTGGCAAGCTTGGGGGGAGAAGGGAACAATTCCATAGCTCGTTAGGAGAAAAACTGCCAGTTCAATTAGTATTTATTTCATTTTGCAACAGGTAAGATGCTGCTCTCTGCAAACAAAATCCCAAAGAAGGGGTTTTTCTTTCATGCACTGAATAAATTCAAGCTAATTAGCAAGCACGTTCACTTCCTCCCCAAGCTGTATAATACTGCAGTACAAAATATGTAAAACTATGTCATATTCCACAATTGGAAAGTCCTTCATAAGCTCCAGGAATTATGCTGCCACCTTACCTCAACAGTTTCACATACCAGAGAAATCATTTCCAAAAGCCTATTCGAGCATTTTTCTGTCTAGTCATTTGACTCTGCTTTGCACACACCATTTGAGCCATAACTGGGTTGAAAGGGTTTTTTGCGCTCTGTAGCCATCGAGGTGACATTTAATCCATGTAAGAGAGAGGAAATAGATGATGTCGAAAGCTTGCCTAGTCAATAGGAAATGTTGGAAAAGTTCCACTGTCTGTTCTGCGGGATTCTGAAGAGGTGAGCTCATGTGTTTAGGGTAGGCTTTAACTCTCACTTCTGTCCCTGGAGGGATTCTTCCGTTTGCAGAGTTCCCCCTTAAAACAGCACAGCAAGTGAGCTGGAACAACAGATTTAAGAATGCAGGAGGGTCAGGGTGGGTGGCCGTGTGGTCAGCTTGCTGGGTGTCCTCAGGATTGCGCACTGGCTGGTCAAGTCCGGCTTGAGGGAACATTAGGTTAAAATAGGTCAGCACAGACAACACCTCATGGCTTCTCTGCAATCCAAAAATAATATCAGCTTCCCTGCTAGACGCTCAGAGGTGGAGGGGAAACCCGTGGACTCTCTGCTCCACGTGTGACCCCGGCCAACAAGGCTGGGGTCACAGACATGACAAAAGCTGAGATAAGGGTGACAGTGCTGTCTTCAAGTGGGAGAAAAATGGAGGAATGGATGCTTCTAGATTCCAGACAGGACGCTTGAAACTCAGAGGAATCTATGAAAGGCAGAAACTATAAAAGGAAACACATCTGAAGAAATGCTAAAAATTGCAATCTCTACGAAAAAAAATAAAATAGCTGAGCGATCTCGGTGAGGAAAAGGAAGAGCTGGGTTAGAGTCTGTGATTGCGCTGGCTGCTTGCTGATGAGCTCTACTTTTAGAAGAACTCAACCATGAGGGCTCCGGCTGGCTCCCGTGCCCGGGAAGCACAGGTTCTCTCGCCGTATCCAGCACCCACAACACGGTTAAGGTTCTGACTTACTGGGGTATCTTCTGTGTGCCGGGAAACGACCACCAAACCCATCCACGTGTCGTGGAATCTTCAGCATGACTCTACAAAGTGCCAGCATCCCCAGTCTAAAGGTAGGACAAGTCACAGAGCTAGCGACCAGCAGGGCTGCAATCCTGTGAATGTTTTATGGCGTACTTGGAGTCCAGGCAACCTGGGGTGACAGCGCTGCCAACAGAGGACAGCAACCATGATGACAATTAAGTCTTGCTGTCACTCTGCACTCCATGCCTAATGTATGACGGGTTCTGGCCCAAGTAGGAATCGCTGAATTATTATGGCGGTCACCTAACAGGGCTGAAGCCTTCAACGCCACAGCTCATCTTCCCAGAGACTGGCTCCCTGCTTCTTCTCCAAGTAAGCCCAGGGTACGATTTCCTTTCACCTTTCCCAGTGTCACAGGCATGACCTCAAACAGCTCCTCGGATATTTCTAAACATCCCCTTTAAACTGCACCCCTTAAAAAATCTATAAAAACCTCAGCTTTCTCTGTCTCAGGTCAGAGGACCTGTCTGCTCCTTCTGCCCTTGATCCTCTCCATGTCTTTGGAGTTAATAAAGACTTCTTCTATCTTTCCTATTTCTTTGCTGTATTAACTTAGAAAAAAAGAAAAAAAAAACTAACACAAGCATATAAAACTCAGTGAATTCTAATAATAACCCTTGGCAGTAGAGACTCTCATCATGGCATTCACACAGAGGGACACAGATTCGATAACCTACCCAGAGAGTGGCACGGGCAGAATTTAAGCTCATGCTCTGTTTTTTTTATTTTTTTATTTTTTTTATTTTCTCCTCCCTACCCCACCCCCACCCCCTATTACTTGGTATAGAACTCAGGGCCTTCAAACTGAGCTCTGTCATCAGTCCATTATATATATATATACACACACACACAAGTTCTCTTTGGGCTTAAATTTACATTCCTCTGCCTCAGCCTCCCAGAGTGTTGGGATTACAGGCATGAGCCAGCCTGCCCAGCCCAAGCCCAGACTCCTCCGCGCTGAGATACAACACCTGGAAGAAAAGGCAGCAGCGGCCAGAGCCCCTTCGCCTTCTATTTAGCATTCTACAAGGTGTTGCTCCTGACCTGCCCCGAAGCTTCCACTCTTCCAAGCCCTGCAGTGAACAGTACAAAAAAAAAAAAAAAAAGAAAAAAAGAAAAAGGCAAAACACACTTTATGTTTGACGCCGAGAAGGGAGCAGAGAAGAGGCAGAAAGCGGCTCGGGGAAACGCAGCCTCAGACAGCGCGGCCGCAGAGTTCTTCGCTGGCTTTCGAATGAAGGCCCGAGGAAGGGGAGGGCATGAGCCATGTGGCCGTCTGGTCACAGAGCATTTTGGCCGTGGGAGTGGCAAGCACAAAGGTCCTGCGGGAGAAGCCTCGCGGGCGAATTGAAGGAAGCGATGCGACGGAAGCCGAGGACAGGAAGAGTGGCAGAAGCAGCCGCCGGGTACAGCTAAGGCCCGAACCAGTCAGAGTCTGAGCATGCAGGCTGTGCAGTGCTTGCTCAGGACACTGAATTTCTTCTGGGTCACTTACGCAGCCACTGCAGGGTGGCACGAGGGGAAGGAGAGGGCGTGCCTTGTTCTCTAGAAGGAGCACCCCAGCTGCCCTGTGGGGACCAGGCTAAGACGGAGCAGGGCGTGGCAGGGAGGCCACTTAGGGGTGCTGACAGGTAACCAGGGAGGGCGATGGTGGCTCTCCTAACGTACGAGCAGTGGAGGAGCTGAGGAAGGACCAGGCTCTGGGTATATTTTAAGGACAGATCCCACAGGTGGTGTAAGAGAGGGGAAGATAAAGCAGTGACTCCAGCGTGTGGGGACCCGTCACTGTAAAGAGTGGAGTGGCCATCACAGAGCCAGGGAAGGGCATGAAGGTAGAGCCGGAGGGGGTGAATACAATCAGGCGTCCAGCCTGATCGATGTGTGATGCTCTCTGTATAACCAAGCACAGGTATGAAACAGGCAAATGGAACACTGAGTACAAGTCAGAAGGTTTAGGGACTTATCTGTCCTGCAGTTAAAAATGAGGGCATCCCCATTACTAAAATATTGAAGGCATGAGGGCCGGGGAGATAGCTCAGTAGAATAAGTGCTTGCCTGGCAAGCACAGAGCCCTGAGTTCAATCCCCAGTACCACAAGAAAGAAAAGAAAAAAAAAAAAAAAAAACATATTGAAGGTATGAGACAGGATCCAATAGTATAGCAAAGACTAGAAAAGAAGCCTAAGGACTGATGCTAACGCATTCCAGTAGCTCGAGGTTAGAAATGAGAACGAACCAACAGAGAAGCCATATGTCTGCAAGATAAACGGAAATCAGAGGAGTGTGGTGCCTGTGAAGATCAGTGGGAAAAACTGTCCCAAGAAGACCCTCCCTGCTACGCCGAATGCCTCCAACATGCTGGGCAGAGCCGGCGTGGTCATCCCACCAGAACCTGCAAAGCGAGAGTCTTGGTGGCCATCACAAGAACGGATCTGGCAACGTGCCCGCCATCGTGGAAACTGCAAGTACGGATGACGCACTCAAGAAGATTTTTCTGTGACTGGAAATAAAAAATCAGAATGAAATGGTAAGATGTGGAGGGCTGTGTTTAAGAGGACGGAAATGGTCACTTTTTCTGCTAGGAATGACGCCATGCAAAGCACTGCTTGATGAGGAGGAGTGAGAGACAGTGTCCTCAGCACTGACAGCGCAAGGGGACACAAGAGACGGGGGCACCGCACCTGGGCGCGGAGGCAGCCACTCAGGGAGGAGCACCGGCAGGAGCTTGCGGAAGCCCTACCGTGACATCCTACCGTGACATCCCACCATGATGCCCCCAGCTCCCTTCTGCAGTGAACTGAAAAGGATCATAATCAGCTGAACCCGAGCCTGGGACGGGGGCACGAAAGTTTTGAAGAGAAGGAAGAGGAGGTGAAATCACTGTCTAAAAAGATAGAAAATTCTACACAACAGGAGCATACAGCAGAGTAGAACCCGGCCTCCCACAGGAAGTGGTGTTAATCTGACCTAAGAACAAACAGCTCAGGTAAGTGTTTTCCTTAGCCGTATTTAACAGCAGGACAACAGGCATGGAGATTTACCCAAGAGTGCCATGAATGAAGGAAGAGACTTTCCCCTATCACTCTTGAGTGACTTTATATTCTTGATACCATCTAACCGATAAGAAGGTTGAGACTCTACCCAAGTGTGAGTCTATCTTTCCCAAGATGGTCAGTGATAGAGCAAGGGCGGGCTGGTCCCAGAATCTCCCATTGTTGTGTGAACAGTGGCCGGGTGAAGGCAGGGATCGGCCTCCCCAGGGTGCAGGGCAGCTCTGGGCATCAGGCTGGCTTCTGTAGTCGAAGCCCATAAAGATAATCCTGCATATTCCTGCATTGCTGTGCACCGGGCACTTCACTGTTGAGGAAAGGTTGGGCCTGGGGGCACACACCTCTAAAAAGCGCTGGGAACATAACGCACAAATGCCAGGTATTGCCTCAATTCCAGGTTTGAAGCTCAGTTCTTATGGAATCGTCTCCCCTGCACTCAAAGTAATGATGTTGTTTGTACCTGTCTCTAGGCCAATCTACTGCTCTACAGGAAGTCCCAGTCATTGTCAGTTGCTACTTTAAATAACTTTCTAGGTTGATTTCAAGATCATTGCCTGTTTGTTCTTAAGAGGTTTTCAAAACCAGAGAAAACACCAGAAGACCAAGGATGGAAAAAGATTATGCTCATGACCATGAGATGTCATGGAGAAATAGAATAACATACCCAATGACAGACATTGACTAGATGCTGGTCAGCATCCAGCACTGTGATAAGCCTTTGCACTAACCTATTTACTCCTCTCTACGCCTCTTCTGGGTAGATAATTCTCCACCTTGCAGATGATGCAACCGAGACTCATGGTGGGGACATCACTTTCCTGTATCACCCTGATCAAATACCTCTAATTGGCAAGTTCAAAATTATATCAGAAAACAGGTGAGCTGAAGTTAAATCCTTGCACATAGATTTATAAAGCCAATTATGCAACTATGGTGTGGAAGAAAACTGTATGAGTAATGATTCACTTCAAGTTTTTCTTTAAGAGCTGAGATAATTTTTTAAGACACCATGTACAGACACAGAACATCAAGGAGAACCCCACACACGTGCAGAGCTAGGATCAGACCTTGGGTTGTACCTGAGGGAGACTTTCAGACTGAGGTGGTTCCCAAGCAGAGCAACCAGGAGGCAGAAATTGAGGAAACAATGGCATATACATGGAATAATCTGAAAATGGAAGAAAACGAGTCTAAAAATTAGAGATCAGGAAGACCACACGCAGCCCTGTGACTTGACTTCTGTGAAGCCAAGAGAAGGACTGGCTGCTGGACGCAGGGTGAGCTCCTGGGCTGCTTCAGAGCACATGCAGTGCAGCCCCTGCTACCGGCCCAGCCCAGGGAATGGCGAGACGAGAGAGTCAACAGCTAGCACAGAAGCTAAGTGAATCTCTCCCTCAAGGGACAGTGCACAAGGAATCTCAGGCCTGGTGAAAGGCTGAGTTTTCTTGAGTCCAGTACTAAGAGTGCTTCTCAGGGACTGGTCCTCCTTGCGCTGATTCTAAGGATCCCTGACCCCCCAGCACTGGATGCCTTAGGTTCTCAGGCACTAAGCCTATGAAGAGAAGGCTGGGTCTTCTAACTCCCCATTTCCCTCCCAAAATATCTAACAGTGCCTCTTTCACCCTTAGTGAAGGACAGGCTGGAAACTGATCAAAGGTCATGTAGTCCCAGAGCAAGATCCCGAAGAGACGAAGAAGACCAAAGCACAACAGGTGGTAGCAATGTCCCCAGGGACGCCCCCCCCCCATTAGCCTTCCCCAGGAGGAGGATTTGCATGGAGAGAAGCCATAAAGCAAGAAAGTGGAGGCCCCACACCCTGGGCAGTGCCCCCAATACACAACGTATGTGAGTTCCCACTCTCCCATCAACCCTGTGAGCTAGTGCACCTCCAAGACTAGGACGCTCAAGTTAAGGAAGCGATGGTCATTTCACACAATCACGTAGCAAGCAGTGGTCAGGGCAGGATTAGAACCCAGGCAACCCAGCGGCAGGCTCCTAACTAAACTCCTGGTCTTCAGAGATTGGAATCTGTGACTCCTCCTTCTTCTTAAGGTGAAATTGAGAGGCAGATCCTGACACGGAACACAGAACATGATCAACAAGTAACTGTTTAGTGCACCTAGTTCTTTAAGACACTCGGGCTTGTCTAGACTCACCAGGGCATTCAGTACTAAGATACCCAGATGCACCCTCAGACTCTAGCCTAATCTCCAGCATAAAATCTACTTGTCTTCCACATTCCACTCTGTCTCTGTGGTTCTAATGTCTTTGGCACACCCGTGTTACTTAGCTTGTGGCATGCAGTCATTCATGTGGACTGACGCAAACCAAAGAGAAGCCTTAAGACCTAAGTTTGTCTCTGCCTGCGGGTGCTTCATTAAGAGCCTTAAACAAGCTTGTCAGCTGGTAATGGAGTGCAAGGACTTCAATTAGACAGTTTCCTCAATACCTGCTCAATAGTCAAGTCCTCTGTAAGGAAGGCCTAACTCTTAAGGCAGAAGGTTTGTTAAAAACCTCAGGACAAGATAACCTCAACTTGTGAGGGATTCAGAGACCTGAAGATGTGAGAGCAGAAGGACCCAGGTCTGAAGCCTCTGTCCAGCTGGGGTGGAGTCTGAACTGGACCTCTGCAGGACACAGTGCTACTGGCTCACCTACAGAGCAGCCAGCGAGTGTTCTGGGCAGTGGGCATGGAGTCTGCACCCTCACCCTGTATCCGGCTGCTTCCATTGCTACAAGGCAGATCCCACTGGCTGAGTGAACCCCAGCAGCTGTGCTAGCCCCAGGCTCCATCCTGCGCAATGCACAGGGGAGCCAGCCAGCTCTGAGCCCATTGTGTTGCGTGTGATGAATCAGTTTGGGGGCTCAGAAATGGTGTGTTGGTGCTTCGGAGGCCTCTAGACCTCATGACTCTTAACACTGCCCCCCTACACCACCTCTTGGCCACAATGCCCACTCCCATGAAGCACTGCAGTGGGCAGCCATAACTCAACAGCCGACAAACCAGACAAAAGAAGTGATATTTCCACCTTATCCTAAGGAGACAGTCAGAAATATAGGCCCAAATCTACCTGAGGAAATAGAATGGAAAACATTGGAAGTAACCTAAATAGCCAGTGATGGGAGTCTGGTTAAGGAAATCCTATTATACTGCCAGATGTGGTGATACATCCTAGCACTTGGAGACCGAGGCAGGAGAGCCACAAGCCCAGTCTTGGCCATTTCACAGCTTAGTGAGATCCTATCTCAAAATTAAAAGGGGCTGGTTATATAGCTCAATGCAAAGTTCTGAGTTTGGCTCCAAGCGCTATAAACTGATGAGTACAAAAATTCCAACACCTCCATTTAAAGTCATACATCTTTAAAAATTATGCTAAGGGGTTGCAGAGATAGCTCCATGGCACAGGTGCCTGCCTGGCAAGTGCCAGGTTTTCAATTCGAACCCTGGACCCATCAAAATAAATAAATAAATAATAAATAAATAAATAGGATACTGAGATTCATGGTGGCATTACATTCTTTGTATTTTCCACAGAGTTCACCTGTTGCCAAATATCTACAATAAATACGCATCTCAGTTAAGTTCCAACAAAAAGAACAGTATTTCAACAATAGAAATTTAATCTAGGGGACTACACATGAAGGTTTTACAGGAGATGGAAGGTAACAATTGCGAAGTTTGGCCTAAAGATCTCTCTGGTTTTACGTTCCGTTGAAAGGTTTCTCTATACATAGTAAACAGCAACCTAATTTGATATTAAACACTGTAACCTACTCTGCTAGCAAGTAGCTGAACCTCAGCCAATCACAAGCCACCAAGCTATGGTCAAATAAGATAGCCATGCCCCGTAACCAACCAGGTTACCTCTGTACCTCACCCCTCTTTTCTGTATTGCTCTTCTCTGGCTATAAAAATAACTGACACACGCAGGTGGCAGGGAAGATTCTGAAGCATTCTAGGTCCAGATGTCTACTGGGTCCTAGAGTCCTGAATACGAAGAAGTAAGATGAAATCTGTTCATTTTGTCCTTCAACAAAGGGAAGAGTGATTCAGTCTAGCAATAGGTGACATGAAGAAATGGAGGAAAGAGAGCAGAGGTGCTGGTTGGAAGTTGAACAGACTCAGCCACTTCCAGAACAGTACTAGGAGCAAAGAGGGGAAGGAAATGTGACTGCAGCGCTGCCCCTCCTCACAGGCTCTCATCCTCTGCGGCACCCCACAGGAGCTGAGTCTGAGGGGACCTGAGGAGAGTGCTTGAGAGGGGAAGCTGCCTGCTGGGCACAGCAGCACAGGGGAAGGGTGTGTGGGCCTGAATGCTGACGCACAGCTGCTATGAGAAACAATAAATGATACACTTTTAGACAAAAGAGAACAGCTGGGTATTTAAAATGAAGCCCGTGTTCATTAAAATAACATCTTGCAATCTATTAAGGTCAGTTAAGTCTCCTCAGGTATAACTTTGGCACCATAGAAAATGCTTCTCAGCTCCTCTATCAGGGTCAGCCACCAAGATGGGTCACAGCTTTGCCTGACTATGTCACTTTCTATGAAACCAAGGGAGACTTTTCCCTCCTGGTGACCCTTCTTTGGCACACTGTGCACTTCTTGATTCTGGTCCTCTGAGGCCCAGTAATCTCCCTGCTCAGGGAGTTAGATGACTCCCTAGAACTGTAGGAGTTCAGAGAAAAAGTTCTCTCATGGCCTAGGTTCTCATTGACCTTGGAAGGCCCGAGCTAAATATTGGCTGTCCTGTTAGCCCAAGTTACCTTTTTAGTTCCAGTCTCCACACTTCAGTTGCTGAACACCCCAACATTAGAGTTGCAGTGGGGACAGTTGAGTTCAACTATTATAACTTCATCGGGATAACAAGCACTTCAAAATATAAAGTATAGCCAGAGGACTGGTATTTCTTATAAACCATAGTTGTTTTAGCTATTGAGTTCCTGCAAAATGTTAACAGACAACAATTACAAAAGTTTTACAGAGAAAACTTGAGATCAAGAGCCATACATACTCTGAAGCATAACAATCATGGTATTATTTTTGAAGCATATTTAAATATCTTAATACCTTAATATGGATTAGACATTTTGGTCAATCTCTATGTAGTACATGAAGAAGTTCTCACTTAATTTGTCATCCTTTAATGGGATGTCACCAGAGAAATGTGCGATGCTGTCTGGCCTGCTCAGCGCCTGAGCAGCTCTAAGTGTAGTGACACATACGTAATCCTGCACAAGCTTTAAAAAAGAATCTATCATCTGACTGTTGGCCTCCCGATGGGTTGACATATACTCTTATCACAAGTCACTGGAGCACAAGAGACAGGTAGATATCTAAGTCTAGAAAACTGTTGTCACCATAAACAATCCAAATTTGATATCTTAGAAGGCCTATACACTCAGAGAACATGAAAAAATTTAGTACGCCACTATGAGATGAGCAATAATTAATCTCATAGTTATATGGAAAACTTCGATGCTTAATTTAGTTCTGCATCAAGAGCACGCTTTAATAAGGAAAGCTTGATTCGACCCAGAGCCCAGGCCCAGCATGTGACTGGGACAACCTGGAGCCCATAGGACCTTCATTCAACCCAGAGCCCAGTGTAACCCTGTGGCAGAACTCCTTGCAGAAGTTCTGCTAAGTCCTATACAGAGGCAAGACCCACCCAGCTGATCCAGGAGCAGAACATCTTGCCAGAGTGGCACAGCGGGTTCTCCTCCAAGGGCTGCAGCAGGAAGAAGTGAAGCTTAGCAGCCAGACCCAAGCCACACCCACCAGGACGAGTTTGAACTTGATGCATCCGGACCTGGTGCTAAGGTAATAACTACCAAAGCTCTCCACAAAAGGTGAGAAGACAGACCTATATAAAGTGATGAAGAGAAGGAGAAAAATGAATTCTCAGGCCATAAACCCACCCAAAACAAATGCAGGAGACAATAGCATAAAGGAAACTGGAAATCACACACCTGAAATCTCTGAAATAATAGCATCTGAAGTAAAGAAACAACTGCAGAAAGGTATAGAGGAAATCAGATCAGGAATAATTTCTGGAGTAAAAAAATGATAACTATAATAAAAGATGTACTAAAAAGACTATTAAAAATGGAGGAGAGTAGAAAAAATGATGGAATCCTAAAATGAGCAAAGTAGGAAAGAAATAGAATGCATGAATCAGAATCAAAGTGCTACACGGGGAATTAAAACCTCGATCACAAACTGGCAAAAATGTTTGAATGAAAGCGAAAATAGACTTTCAGACCTTGAAGACACCATTGCAACTAGTGAAAAGCTAAGAAAGGATCTCTTAAAAACAACTAGGATGCAGGAAAAAAAATAATGCAACATCTGCAAGATGATGCAAAGATGAGCAACGTAAGACTAATAGGTATCAGTGAGAAAGAAGGAGTCTGTACAAATGATATAAAAAGAACATGGATAGAAGTAATAGCAGAAAGCTCCCAAATATGGGGAAACAACCTGACATTCAGGTGAGCAAAGCATATAGAACTTCAAATGAAAGCAACCCAATTAAAATCACACCCAGACATATAACAATCAAGATCCCAGAAATTCAGCACAGGAACAGTATACTAAAAGACACTAGAGAAAAGAAATAGATCACATTTAAAGGAAAACTCAACAGAATAACAGCAGATTTCTCTTCACATATCATCAAATCAACAAGAGCATGGAGCAAAGCTCTACAAGTCTTGCAAGAAAACAATTCAAACCCAGGCTGATATACCCTGCAAAACTCTCTTTCAAGTATAATGGAAAAGTGAAATACTTCCAAGACAATGAACAACTAAAGAATTTCTTGGGATCTGGGGAGATAGCACAGTAGAATAAGCATTGCCTGGCAAACACACGGTCCTCGGTTCAATTCCCGGTATTGCAAAAATTTTAAATATTAAAAAATAAATTTTTTTAAAAAAAGAATTTCATGATGACAAAGCCAACCTTACACAGACTACAAAAAGATATTCAAGGGAGGAATCAAAATTACCACAACTCCATGAAGGAGAATGGAAAGAAACCCACCGAATGGGGCAAACAATTGAACACAGGAGAAAAAGAGGCATACAACAGCAGTCTTTCAATTATTCTTTTGTAGACAGCATGAAAACATTCCCATCAGCATATTCTACAAATGGACTTCTCCTAAATCCAATGGATCATGATTCTGTCTAGGTCTACAGGGTGGATATCAAGGAAATAGCAGTATCTTAGTTCTGCAAGTGACACCTGGCCACCAGTAAGTGTCATAAACACTGGCCATGTACATGACATACTAGAACTTTGTGCAATATCCTATTCCTAAACTGTTAGAAGTGCTGGTTATATATTTTCCATTCCAGTATGTATGTTATGTTTTATTCTTAGTAATTCTTTACTATCATAAAAACATTTTCTTAGTTCATATTTTTGTATATATTACCTTATTCAAATATTGTGTGAGTACTCTGAATTGATCACAGATTCATACATATGACACACTACATCCTAGCCTGTTTGTTGGACTCACGACTTAGCTTTAATTTTGGAATATTATCTTGAAACATTTAATTTTGAATTAATTAATATTTAATTAATGATCTGAATATTGTTTAGTTTTAATTTTTGTTTTATGATTTATGCTGTATCTTTGATCTACAACCTACTTATAAGACATGATATGATATTTTCTCCTAGTATCAGAAACTTTAAAAGCTATGTACATATAACTTGACCTAAGATTGATATTGTTTTGTAGAAATCTTCACAATGCAGTTCAGGCTGGCTTTGAGCTCACTTTTGTAGCCCAGGCTGGTCTCGAACTTGCACTGATCATCCTGCCTCAGCCTCCCGAGTGCTGGGATTATAGGTGTGCGCCACCACGCCCAGCTACTTTTTTTTCTAATGTGGAATAAGATGGTATTTAATTGCTCTTCTATGGCTAATATTTTTATGTATATGTGTTAATGATTTTTTTCTTTACAATTATTTTAGACAATTTAATTTTTGTGTATCTTGGTATGATTTCATTCATATTTCTTGCGCAAAAGATTCCTTTTTCTCTTGAAAATGTGGTTCTATAATCTCAACTAAATTGAGAAATTTTAAATCTTTAAATATTTATTTTCCATCCCTTCCTACTTGAAGAATTCTAACTATATGAATATAAGTTTCTTGATTTGGGCACAGAGCAAAGTATTATATGACTGATCTGTAAGTTCTTCTTCATTATTAATTTAGACAATTTTATTGTTATATTTATTTAAGTTTGTAAATATTATTTTACAATGTGTGATCTATTATTAATCTCATGCTATGTATCCATTTAGAGATATATTTCTCTAAAATTTATTGTCAGATAGTCAAGGACAAGTTTAAGCAAGACCTGTATAACAAAACATGTAACTTTTGTATCTCCAAAGGGCAACCAAATCCCTTCAGGATTTACTTTGAAACCATGTACAGTGTTTTGTAGAACTGTTGTCAGTGTCAGCCATCTGGATGAGTCATGGCTATTGCTTGACCAGTTTGCTCTCTGTGAAAGCATGAGAAAATGTTTTCTCTCTAGGTGACTCTCCTTAGGCACGCTATACATCTTCAGTCTTTTTCCTCTGTGGCCCCATAATCTCCCTGAACAGAAAATTTAGGAAACCACTGAGTTACAGGATGTTATAGCACAGGTTCTCTTATGTCCTAAGACCTCACTGACCTTGAAGGGCTAGAGCCAAAATATTGGCTATCCTTGTAGCCCTTTTCTCCTCTAATTTTTGGTCTGTAAACTTACATTTTTTTTTTTTTTGTCTTTTTGAGACAGGGTCTCACTACGCAGTTGAGGCTGGCCTTGAGCTCACTTCTGTAGCCCAGGCTGATCTTGAACTTGCACTGATCCTCCTGCCTCAACCTCCCGAGTCCTGGGATTACAGGCATGAGCCACCACACCCGGCTTTAAACTTACATTCTTAACCCTTAACCATGAGGCATAAAATGTAAAGCTAGATTAGTATGCTGAGCTGTAAAAGGCTTAAATCAATATCTTCCGACATTGCCAGTTTTGCCAGTAACCCACTGCAAGTATGGAACATTGCACTATGTATGTAGCTGCTTTCTCTTAATTCAATGAGAAGAAAGTTTCTGTACCAATAATGATTAGAAAAGTTACCACCTCTACACCCTGTGCTCTCTATAACTACTATGATAATAATATGCGTTGTATCAATTATTGGGAATGTACTACTAACGTGTTTTGAAACTGTCACATTGTTATTTCTTATTAAAAGTAATAAAAAATAAACAATAAAAAATAAAAATATGAACAAATAAATAAATAAAATAAAATTCACTCTATCTTCCATCTTGTATCTTTCACATTTCAATATTTGTCTAGAATTCTTAATATGCTATATAATTATTGCCTTTCAGTGAGGTTACTGAGAAATAAATAGATACATAGGTGATAAATTGTCAGCCAGTGAGAGAAGACTGAGGCACCACACGCCAGGCACTAATGCGGTAGGTACACTGTAACCAAAGGTGCTGTACCCCAAGCCCCTCACAGTGCGAATGGCTATTGAAGTTTCAACACTGCATGCCCAGCGTCGGAAACAAAGAAGGGATAAGAGGCAACAAGGGAGCGCCTGCTCACTCGGGAACCTCCCATTCTGAGGCAGCCTTCCCATAATCCCCAGCAACACCTTCACCCAGCTCCACTACCAAGAGACTCCAGACTTCACAGGAAAATTTATAATAGCCAAATCTTGGAAGTAACCAAAATGTCCATCATCTGAAGAATGCCTAAATAGATGTGATATTTTCATACAATAGAATATTACTCAACTATAAAGAATGATAAACTAGAAAACTTCATATATAAATGGATGTATCTTGAGCATATACTCATAAGTGAAATAAATCAGACCTACATGTGTAAATACCATGTCTCCCTAGTGTAAGAAGTCAAAAGAAGAAATAAAAATGGAAAGGCATAACACAGCTGAATGGAAATCAAGAATTTAAGGATTAAACAATGAAGTGGCTGCAAACAAAAAAGATAGGAAGCGTGGCAGGAGCAAAAACATGCACTTATACACACAAGGTGAATTAGACAACGGTCCTAAGAACCTCCAAAAGGTTTATCACACTGAGGATTGCAATGTGTAACACTAAAATTATGTTTGGAATGCCTGTCATTCTTGTCTTTTAGATGTGTGCTGCTTCTAATGTAATTTCAGTTACTGTTATACTCTCTTTCAAGTAAATGTTCGGTTTACAAGGAAACAAAAAAATGGTATTAAATGAGAGTAAGAGACTAGGAAAAATGCTGTAGGACTAACCGACTACAATTTTGTATATACTTAGATTTCTAAATTTCTGTGTAAAAACGTGTAACTACTTTTATCACATTGTAGAGGGATTTATTAGAATATCAGTTATTGATGGAAAACACCAATTCCAAGTTAAGTGTAAGATGTTTGATATTCAGAAAGACAGTGATGTTAAGCTCAAGTACCTATGTTATAGAGTAATAGTATCACAAGACTTCTCGTCTCAAGTGTTAAGAATGTAAGTTTATAGACCAAAAATTAGAGAAAAAGAAGGGCTACAAGGATTGCCAATATTTTGGTCCTAGCCCTTCAAGGTCAACGACAACTCGGGACATAAGAGAACCTATACCATAACATCCTATAGCTCAGTGGTTTCCCAAATTTTCTGTTCAAGGAGATGGGGCCACAGAAGAAACGGACTGACAATGTACCTAAGGAGAGTCACCTAGAGAGAAAACATTCTCTCAGAGAGCAAACTGGTCAAGGAATGGCCGTGACTCATCCAGATGGCTAACACTTACAACAATTCTACAAAGCACTGTACATGGTTTTGAAGTAAATCCTGAGGACATTTGGCTCACCTTGGGAAAGAAAAAAGTTATCTGTTTTTTTATTCAGGTCCTGCTTTAACTTGCCCTTAACCACCCAGCAGAAATGTTTAACCACGAGGCATAAAACATAAAGCTAGATTAATATGCTGAGCTCTAAAAGGCTTAAGTTGATAGCTTCCAACAATGTCAGTTCTGCCAATAATCCATTGAGATTATGGAATATTGGGCTACGTATACATCTACTTTCTCTTAGTTCAATGAGAAGAAATTTTGATACCAACAATGATTAGAAAATTTATCATGTCTACATCCTATGCTCTGTATAACTACTATGAGGACAATAATGTACATTGTATCAATTGTTGGGAATGTGATTTTTAAATGTGTTTTGAAAATGTCACATTGCTATTTCTTATTAAAAGTAATAGGAAAAGAGAGAAAATAAATAAAAATAGAACAAAATAAAATTATAAAAATAAATAAAAGATCAAAGGAGAAGAATGAACTTAGGTAGAGGGAGAGAAAAAGATAATTCTATAGAAAAGGACAGGATGTAGCATGATTGAATGAAAAAGATATTAGGCATGTCTCAATGACAAAAGAAACCAGATTAGGCAACAATGAGGACATAGAGTAATAGTGGGTAAGAGCAGAATTGAGTTTAGGACAAAGGAGGCATACACAAAATGTAGCCATCAGTCATGGTCATTAGGACCCAAGAGTCACCTGCCACAGCAGAGGTGGTACAGGTACAACTAGATATTTTATCATGATCAGGAGGGGGGAAACAAGACCTGAGAGTTGTCCACCTATAGAATAATGAGTAATATCTGGGTGCAATTGTTTAATTCTTCTGTGGGGTGAAATAATTTAAAAGTGGAGGTGGAACTTCAGTGTCACACTCATATAATTACGGAAGAGCGTGTGCCTTACCACTGAAGACACCGCTGAGTTTCTAGGCTTGTTGTATTTCCTAGTCACTGGTGATCGCATAAGGCCTGATCACTTAACCCCAGGTATTTCCTTCAGAAAGCAAATTTCCTTCATGCGATGAGATCTTTTCTAGGTCATATGCAAGACTTGGATGATATCACCTTCAGATGTCCTTATGCTGTGATTTTTCAAAAGCTGAGTAGCCAAACCATGTCTCAGTCTCCCGTCTACATAACTACTATAATATTATATGCATGAGTTTGCAAATCGCTTGCTAGGCAACAAAAAGACAACATTACATAGAACACGCAACTGCAAAGATTAGCAAGTCAGTACTCTTAATTATGATATTATCAGTTTCCCACAATGAAAGCAAAATCTAGGAGAAGAAAGCCAAGGAATGGTTACTAACCTGGCCTCGAACTTGAGCGGGCCAGAGGTTGATCTCCACTTCCGGGCTTGGTAACACACGGCACTGTTTATCCCTCTAGACCTTGGGGCTTTTTTAATACATAAAGCAGAGATGACAGTAGGACCTGCCTCGTAGAATATTGTGAGGGGGAAATGAAATAATGCATTCCGAGCTCTCAACACACCCCCCCACTTTAATAAATGTGAACACTGCTATTACTCAGAGTGTTGCCACAGGAATTGTCTGCTGTGGCTGCGAAGTGCTAACTTGCAATGCCAACATGCTCATTTCCTTCCATCTAAATGTGCAGGCCGCAGCAATACCCACCAGCCCACGTGAATTACGGAACAGGAAGGTACCAAGTAAACAGTGCGTTGGGCCAAGGATGTCCTAGCACGGAAGCGTCAGGCCCTCGGGCAAAAGCCTGCCTCGCCAAGAACCACTGACCTGCTCCACACTTCTTCTTTACAGAGGAGCAAACTCAGGCCCAAAAATGGAAAAAAAAAAAAAAAAAAAAAAAAGAAATTCTAGGGTCACAAAACCATTTTCAGAATCTGCTACTGACAGGCTCAGCTTATTACCTGAGACCAGGAACCAAATGTCTTGACCCCGATTGCACAATGTTGGCAGCACTACTTCGAGCTGCCTCATGGAATGTAACAGGCATTTCCTGAGGAACGGCAGTAGGGGTCACAGAGGTGACCCTGATGGCAACCATGCCAAAAATTCATCTCAATCCAATCAGGGAAACATATATTGGCAGTACCAAGAATTCTCGAGGAGGTGCCAAACTCATGAAACTCTCCTGGGGAAAGGTGACATTTCTAATAGACCGAGGGCTAGAAACCAGGCCCAGCAGGGGTAGAAAGAACCACGTGAGCAAAGGCCTGGAGGCCGAGAGGAGAGCGCACGCTCACACGTGCATGAGAGAGCTGACAGTCTTCTTGAGCAGACAGAGAGGTGTAAGACAGGGCTGAAATATCTGCGTTCCAGAAACACCAGCAGTCTGCAGTATCATATAGAGCAGAGAGGAGAAAACCCTTCCTCTGGTCTCTTCCCAAATTATCCACTGACCAGCTGTCTTTTGCCTACCACTAACCTTGAAAGACTGAATGCCGGAGAAAAAAAAACAGGAAAGATAGCTCCATGGGGAACTGCGCTCTCAAAACATTAAGGGAGCAAGGAGGCACACTACCCTTCCTCGGAAAGTGGAAACAGGCAAGAATCCAGCTGGCTGCTCTACTCAGAAGCTAGGGAGTTGCTGGGGCAAAGTGGGGGACAGTGACACTTAGCCCCCCTACATTTGATCCTACGTGAGAAAAGTAGGAACTTCCAGGGCTTTTAAATCTATCACACGACAACACTATTGAGATAATAGAACTAATACTGTTTCAATTTCCTTTACAACCCTCTTTAAATGTTAAAATTGTAAGAAATCAAGAAGACAGCGGAAACGGCTTGCAGCGAGGACAGGGTTTATTTGCAACAGAGATCTGAGAGGTGCTGCTGGCTCCAAAAGACTGGCATAGCAGCTCTTGACTCAGAATCAGAGCTTGACGCAGAGCAGCTTGGGTAGCTGGGAGTGAGGAAGCTGGAAATGAAGTGTTCTGGGATCGACTCGTCTGTCCTGGTCCATGGCCAGGGGTGTGTTTCGTGCTTATGGGAACTTCACTATGCTTCTGGATAGGAGGGCCTCTGGGCCAGGAATGGCCTGTTCTGTAAACAGGACTTAGTCCAGACCACTGACGTAGGGGTGGAGGTGTTTCTATAAGGCTGAAGCAATGTGGAGAGCATTTAGAACTCTGGAAAGATGTCCTTCAGCCTTTTCCTTACAAAAAAACAGGACTGCCATAGATGAATGGTCCGGTGTTGTTCTGTAAGCTACGGCTGTGTAATCAACCACTCCGAAACTCGATGGCATGAAACAAGTATTTCACTCTTCTCAGGGATTCTGCTGGGTCAGGGACTGAGAGGACCCATCGTAGGTGACAGATCTCTGCTCCAAGCCTTCTAGGGTCTGAGCTGGGCACACCCAAAAGCTGCAAGATGGAATCTTAGGGGGCTGCCTCACTCCCTGCTGGAATCTCAGCTCTGCCAGGACCTCTGCACACGGCGTGTGAGTGTCCCAAGATGGGAAGACAGAAAATAAGTCACCTAAGTGCAAGAAGTAGACACAGGGGACAACTGTCCATGTCACACTGCACACTGCAAACGCACATAGGAATGGCGACGTCACTGCTGCTGCTGCTGCCTTCAAACACACAATTCATCAGGTGTTGTAAAGAGTACACTGTACCCAGGGTACACCTAGCTGCCCAGAACCTGTACCATGAAACAGATACTCTGTGCTGATGAAGTACTCCCTGGCAGGGGTTACTCATTAAGAAATAAAATGAGATTCGCGACAATGGCGTTGTACAGCTCCCAAATTCCCTTCACGGATGGCCTGTCAGCGTGTGGCAGTTGGGGCACAGTACCTGTCACCTGCACCTGAAAGGAGAAGGGGCTTATGTGGGCTCACAGCTCAAGAAGTTTCATCTCACGGTCAGCCATCCTCAGAACAGAATCATCAATGTGGATGATACAGGGGAGGAAAATCATGGTGCCCAAGAAGCCGAGAACAAAGGGAGGGAGCAGGGGCTGATATGGACCCTAAGGTCCCACCCATGACCCATCCGGATGTGCCCAGGAGGGGCCTTTGCTCATTCGTGGCTTCCTCTCAAGCCAGTGAAGCTGATGATGAAGATGAACTAGGATAATGGTGCTCTCAGGAACCCCATGACTTTGTTTTTCTGACGCCATATTAGAGATAAAACATCCAAAATTCAGTGAATTTATATGTGAGCTTCCCAGAGACACTTGGAAAGCCGAAGGTACACTAGGAATTTTGGCCTCTGAAGCCTATCCTAGAACTTGTTTCAAAGCCTGTGCAATTTTTACTTTCCTTCAAGTAAATGATAAGTTTACCCAATAAGTCCTAATTGCAGGCATTCAATCCATGAAAATCAAGTGAATAAACAAGTTGTTCAAAAATTAACAGAATAATTTTGAAATTTGTTTTAATAGAAATTCCAATCATTCATGAGAGACCTAGGAATGTGACAACAGTCAGGTAGATTTTGACAAAACAAGAACATCTTTTTAGGATGTAGCCCTAAAGAAATGCCAACAAGAAAAATGTTGAAAGCCAAAGTTCACTGTAAAGTAGGACAGAGACTGGGTCCGTGCTAAAGAAAAAATTTGCAGTGTAGCTCAGTGTAGACCCCTAGCATCAAAAAAGGTCTCAAATGAGCTGGAGAGATAGCTCAGCTGTCTAAGCACCTGCCTGGCAAACACAAGGGCCTGGGTTTGATTCCTAATGCTACATGTTGTGTAGCCACTGAAACCTGGCCTGGTGGTGCATGCCTATAATTCTAGCACTGTGGAGGCTGAGACAGGAAAATTACCACAAGCTTGCCCTGTGTAGCAAGACCCTGTACCAAATAAATAAATAAATAAATAAATAAATAAATAAATAAAAATTTTTAAAGAAAAGAAAAGGGTCTTTGCACTGCCAAACTAGAAGGTGTTTCCACACTTTGTCTTACAAAGCTTGAGAAGGTTAAAAGTTTGAACTCCTATTTTCCTTTTCAATAATGACTTAAAGATGCCAGGGAAATTTAAGTGATTCCCCGTTGTGATGTAGGTAAATTTCACTGAGGGAACTAAGCACTCTTGGAACACTGAACAAAAGAGTTGTTTTCCCTGTTTAATTACTGGGACAGCTCTTTTTGTTCTTCAATTACAGAACGTTAATCCAGGCCTTCTGCGCCTCATCTGGAAGGTGAACGGCGCCTTATCGTCTTTCCCCAGCACTGCGCCCTAGATTATTCCTGGGAGACATCAGACTCAGTGTTTGAGGAAAATAATTTTGTGTCATTTTTAGAGCTCATTAAGCCTCTGTTAGAATTCTCTGAATATTAGTTCTACCTCAATAATACTGCACAACGGACAGCGATGAAGTGATTTATGATCTCACTGTTACCTTTAAAATGTGCTCAGGGACCAATAGATGAAGAAGTAAACTCTTGACTCTCCAAACATTCTAGGAATTGAGAGAGTCGGCAGAAAACTAAAGATCTTCAAGTTCTCATTAGACATAAATCGCCATGCAAGAGACAAAGAACAACGCCTCGGTCTCCAAACTGCAGCTATGCCCTTCCCCCCAAACTTCGTTCTCTCCCTATCTTTGCTCTGCCGTCCGAAGCTCCTTAATGTTAAAGGAGCTGAGCAGTGGTCATAGATCTCATTTCAGCATGTATCAATCTGTCCTAGATAGGTGCCGGAGCACAGAGCCAATTCCCATTTCACATAATTCAGCATGCTTCTTTTTATTTCTCTGCCGAATAGAAAAATAGTGACTCCCTGGACTGTAATCCCCCTTTTAAAATGGGCCATTAATGATTTATAAGGGTGATCTTTTTTTCCAAAGGAAGGGAAATAAAACTTTGAATGTGCTCTCTTCAAGGCTGGCTGTTTTAAAGCACTTTATGAAAAAGTCATAAAAGGATGTGAGCAGCACCAAGCCCAGCCTCGCCCCTCGGCCTGTCACAAACTGTTCTCTGTTGCTTTTTGCGTCACTTCCCCCTGCCGTCCCCCATACCTCATCCTCCTCAGCTCAGGAGAGCCCTTCGCGAGCCCTTCCTGGACCCACGTCTCAGTCACTTCCTTCTGCTCCTCAGTGTGTGTGACCCTGCCCATCCTCCAAGGTCCAGACCAAATGTCATCTGGGCTGAGGCTTCCTCTAGCCTCCCTAGAGACTGACCGTCCGCTTGCGCCGCATCTTATTCACAAGTATAACAAGCCACTGTGTCACTTTAGTTGGCTTTTAAGTAGTAGCTATCTGCCTACCTGGGTCCCTGGATAGACAGCAAATGGTGAAACTCCTGGGGCAAGAAGCCACGTATCTTATTATTGTTATATCCTTGAGTAGTACACAGTGCATGGACTTCAGGGAGGGTTACTGTCACAATAGCTGGGATCTATTTCTCACATGTGATACGTCCGTCTTGGCTAGAAGTTCAAGTCACTGTTTCTATTAATCTCCACGAGGACTCCATGGATCGGTCTCATGATCATTCACACCTTGCAGGGCAGCAAAAAAGATCACAGCCTTTAGAAACCTTGCCTAATGTCACCCACTTTTGCGAGAATGGGATTCGAATTTGGTCGGGTGCCATAGCCTACTTCTGTTCTCTAACTTTACCTCTCATTGAATAGTTTTTAAATCAATTTAAATAAAATTCAAAAGCATAGACTTTACCCACTGAAAATAGAATTTTAGAATGGGCAGAATGGCCGTTCTTACATACTATCTTTGCTGTCTACCAGAGAGAGAGAGAGAGAGACAGAGACAGAGACAGAGACAGAGAGAGAGAGAGAGAGAGAGAGAGAGAGAGAGAGAGAGAGACAGTCTTTAGGAGCTGAGCTTTCATAAACCAACATCTGGATGTTTTTAGGGGAACATTTTATCTTAGCCCTTAGTCAAAGCAAAACTATCTTCCCTTACTATCACGACACCACCCAGGGTATTAAATGGAGCACAAGGCTAATTGTCTCACTCAGACACACGACCAGAGAAGGTGAAGGAAGAAACAGTCTTCCTTTGATCTTCTTTATGGCCCACAAAAGATAAAGTAAAGGGTATTATTGGATCAGAAGAAGAGGTTAAGCCATTTCTACATGACCAAGTGGAAGTGCAAGAGACTGACTGGTGCGTATTTTTAAATATAATGATCTGATTGGCTTAATTGATCTGATTGACACATCAATGCACCAATCACTGTGCTAGGACCTTTTTTCTACACTTACTTATGCACAACATCCAAGAACAATAAATCATAGACTAATTGTAAGCATTCTGCCACATCTTTTTCTAGCCTTTCCAATCTATTCTCAACATTGTTGGTAGAGCAAGATTTCTAAAATGCAACCTTAAATACAAAGACATACACATCTCACTTTGTCCAAAAAAATTAACCCCAAATGTGTCTCATACCAAAGTTCAAAGCCTAAACTACAAGAAAATTGTAACAGAAAACTTAGGGGAAAGTCTTTGTAGCCTTGATTAGGTGAAACATTCTTAGAAATTACACCAAAGGTTGGTCACATAATAGAAAAAGCTAATAAACTTGGCTCATCAAAATGAAATGCTTAGGCTGGAGAGATAGCTTGGGAGTCTAAGCACCCACCTGGCAAGCACAAGACTCAAGTTTGATCCCCAGTGCTGCACGCCATGCCAGCCGCATACCAAGCTGACCACTGAAACCAAGTGCGGTGGTACCCATCTATAATCCCAGCCCTGGGGAGGCCGAGACAGGAAGATCACTATGAGTCTGAGCTGCATAGTGAGACCCTATACCAAATAAATAAATAAACAAACCAGTAAATAAATAACTTTTTAAAATGAAATGCTTTTGTTAAATACTGTTGAGAAAATGAAAAGACAACCCAGAGGCTAGAAGAAGATACAGATAACACACTTTGCATGCGAATATATATATTGAATTCAAAGCTCAACAGTACGAAAGCAAGCATACCAATAACTTGGGCAACAGATTTGGACATACACTTCACCAAAGAAGATCTATGGGTAGCAGAAGGAAAAGGATTTGCCATCACCAGGCACGCAGCAAACTCAGAACGGAAGTGCAGCAAGCTAGCATGGCCTATCCACGGCGACAGTCAACTCTCTCCAACTTGACAGCCCCAGTGCCGGCCAGTCTGCAGAGCAGCTGGTCCTCTCATGTGTTGCCAGTAGAACCGGCCCATGGTACAGGCCCTTCAGAAAATACTCTGACATTTTCTTGCAAAATGGAACACAATTTCTGTGAAACTCAGTAACTCCATTTTCCACGTTTAGCCAAGAGGAACAGGCGTTGTGCGTTTGCAAAAGCCTGCACGTAAAGGTCCATAATAGCCATGTGCCAAAAATGCACTCACGCAAACGTCTCCAACTATGGCATATACGGGGTGTGATTAAAATACGGCGAAGGGCACACTGCCACTGACCCCTCCCTCTTCACAACACATTCTCTTGTGCCAAACACACTAATCCCATCACTCTGGCCACTGTCAGAAGCAATTCTGCAAGTCCTTTTGTGAGTGTCATTATGAAGTGTGATCAAAATCACAGTGCATGGTGCTTCAAAGGACAGCTGACAGAAAGGCAGGCTCGTAACGTGATTCCAGTGGGGCCATATGCACCCTATTAAGCCACCGGCACCGGGCAACTTCTGGATCTTCCCCAAAGTCAAAATAACCTTGAAAGGGAAATGGTAGGAACAGATTCAGGACAGCTAGACAGCTACAGCAGCGCAACAAAGACATGAAAGGGGACTCCCAGTACTGCTTCAGAAACAGCAAAATTTTAGGGCCAGCCAGATAGCTCAGCAGACTAAAGTGCCCGCTTAGGCAGAGTGCGGCAGCTGGGGTTCCATCCCCGGTGGGCCAGCCCCACCCTCAGGGCATGCTGAGGTAGCACTTGAGACTGGATGTGGTGGTGCACACCTGTCATCCCAGAGCTTGGGAGGCTGAAAACAGGAGAATTACTAGGAGTCCAATCTATGTAGGGAGACCCTGTAGACCCTATAGACCCTGCCCTAAATACATTTTTTAAAAGAAAAGAAATGGCAAAAATGACGAAGAAAGAATGTTCCAAGTGAGAAGTCCTACTGTGGGGAGGACGAATGGTCATGTAACAAAGGCGGATTCATGTTCTACAGTAACAAGAGTTGTGGTTTTTGGGGTTTGTTTTTATTTTATTTTTATTTTTTTAGTTTAAACATTCACTGCAATTTTTCGCCATGGCCCACGGATGCTGTGGGATACCGCTCAGTAACAAAAGGGAGCACACAACGCATAAACCCACTGACTGTATAAATCTTGAACACTTTTGAAGCTGGGGAGATGGCTCCGAGGTACAAGTGCCTGCTGGGCAAGTGCAAGGTCGTGAGTTTGAACCCCAGTCCCACCAAAAAAAAAAAAAAAAAAAAAAAAAAAAAAAAAAAAAAAAAAAAAAAAAAAAAAAAAAAAAAAAAAAATCTTGAACACTTTAGCCTGAGTCAAAGAAGTCAGATTCAAAAGACGATGTGTTACATGATTCCATTTGCATGGTAGTCTAGGAAAAGCAAAGTTCTGGGATAGGAACCAATCATGGCTTATCTGGGGGTGTGACAAGATTTGGCACCAAAGGGAGACCTAAGGGACTCTGAAATGATAAAATTATCCAAAAATTGTTTCTATGAGGTTATTATACACAGCTTTGTCAAAATTCATAGGACACATTTTATGCTTCTTTTAAGGAATAAATGACTTAAAACAAGCCAGATATCATGGCATACAGCTGTAATCCCAGCACTCATGAGGCTGAGTCAGGAAGTTCATCCTCAGTTGGAGTCCGACCCAGGCTGCTGTAGTGGATTACCAACTGATGGTCAACTTGCTGTACCCAGTTGAATTACACTAGCATGGCGCTGGGTGCAGGAGGCCTACCGGAGGGTTGTGGCCAGCAGCATAAAGGCAGCACAGGAGAAGCTGCCGAAACAATGTTATGGACTGTTTAGAGAAGCTGTTGGAGCTGCGGGAAGCTGCTAGTCCTTTGTGCTGTTCTTCTGGAGGACCTCGTCACGCTGGCTTTCCTGACGCACTTTGGAGGAGCTGTGGTCCTTATCTTGAGCATCACTTCCTGGCTCTGGAGCGGAGGATGGTGTACTCCTCAGCTTCAGGGAGAAGCTTGTCACATTGGCTTTCCTGATTAGAACCTGGCGTTCCTCATCATTGGAGGAGCTCGGGACCTCACTGTTGCTGAGGATGCTGTGGTGCTTTGCGGGGAGCTCTGGTGCTCCCCGTGAGCATCGCTTCCTGGATCCAGTGCAGATCCCTCAGCCTGCTCTCACAGATCCTTCATCCCACTGGCCTGGACTTCCCAGCTTCCACCACTGAGCTTTGGGTCTTTCCAGCACAGATCCATGAAGTGGGCCTGCATGGGACTTAGTTATGGGCTCTAGGCCTCCAGCTGGACTGGTAGGAGGCATTGTTATGGGCTCTAGACCCTCAGCTGGATTTGTTACTGTTTGCTGTGTGGATAGATTTCCTGCCCTGGTAGTATGTGATTCTCGGGTGATTCATTATAAAATACTACTGCAAAATATGTCCTGTACTGTATTGTTCACCTTGCAAAAACCATGACAGCTACATAAACAAGTACAAGGCCAGCCTGTACTACATAGTGAGACTCCATCTCAAAACAGATAAACAGACAAAAGGATTTAAGGCAATTAATTTTTAGTGTCTGTTCCAGGCTCTCCATCACACTGCTCACAACACCCAAGGCCCTCTGGTCCTCGCCGTCCACTTTGTTTCACAGCTACTGGGGGCTCTTCCAGGGCAGAGACCTTTCTTACTCATTTTGTACCGCTACTGCCTGGCACAGTCCTCGCATACAAGAGGTGCTTAACAAATGCTTGATGACTGACAGATTAACCTAATGAGCTAATAAATCTCCTTGTCTGGAAAAAAAACCTAAATGGTGCTTCAAGTGAGTGCCGGATACTTTGCAGCACGAGGAGCCTGCAGGAGCCCATGCTTGGTGCTTCTTTCGATGCTTGTCACTAGCGCTGTTCACTGCACATGGGTTTCTGAATAAGAAACTACACTGGTCTGGGTTCTTCCAGAGACTCACTCAACTACAACCCCAGCACCCCAGAGTCACTGCCAGGCTCCAGTTGTTAAAGACTCACATTGCCCTGAGCTCTCTAAAAGAGAAGAATGCACACTTTCCTCCTCCTCACCGAGCTCTGAGCCTAATCAGGCTGCTATGATATCCACAGCAGGCAGCAGAGAGAAATACATAGATACCCAGAGAGGAAGGACATCAGGTACCCACTAATAACACATGCAGGAATTAGAAGCCCATGACCTTGAACCACGTGTCCCTCTGGGAAAAGTGATCCCTGGAAAAAAGACAGAGAGAGAGAGAGAGAGAGAGAGAGAGAGAGAGACAGAGACAGAGACAGAGACAGAGATGGATACTGGCCAGATAAGCAGAACTGCTGATCCCAAAAGAACACTTGGAAGATAAAACCTGAGGTGAGTAGAGACACATTATCTCTTCCTCAAGTGCGGAATTTGCCCGGGGTCTGCAGCTTGACACCATCTCCCTCACATGTCTACCAGCCGAGTGGTCTCGCCTCCACAAATATCTGTGCCACCCCAGGAATGACCCGGAACCCCCAAGGGGTCACGATCCCTTGACAAAGGGGGATCCCTGGTCCTCCTTGCATGGCACATGGTGAATCCCAACGCAGGCCTGCACACTCCTCCAATCTCTGAGTTTCTAAAGCTTGGACTAAAACAAATATTTGTGTTATAGAAAAGGGCTTCATTAACATCAAATTTCTCTAAGCAGCCCTCTAGAAGGACACTCACAAATCCTTACGAAGATCACAGGCTTATCTATGTATCTGTGTATCTATCGTCCATCTCTCTATTTATCTATCTATCCATGTCTCTATTTCTGCCTTTTCCTCCTGTCTCCCTCTATCTCTGTCTCTGTCTGTGTGTGTCTCTCTCTGTCTCTGCATGTGTTTTCCTGTGTTGGGAGCCACAGGAAGCCAGGAAATGGATCAAGTGTGTGTAGGTGGGACTGGGCCTCAGTGCCTAAAGCAAAGAAGCTTCCTCGGTGCTTCCTGTGTGGTTCAGGCCAGCTAGTCGTCGCTAGGCAACCTTGCGTCATGTGATGCAAACTTTGCAGAAGCATAAATAGAGGATCGTGAGTTCAGTTAGTCCTGCTCATCAGGCAGACTGGCAACCGCCTAGCCCAGCTTTTCATCCTCTTGTCTGTCTTCCTCATTCCTACGGCCTTGTTTCCTCAAGGTCGAAGTGCTCACAGTAAAACCAGCAGATCCCTGCATGTCTGTCTCTGTCTTTTTCTCTGTCTCTCTCTGTGCCTCGGTCTGTTTCTCTCTCTTCTGCCCTGCTGTCTCTCTCTCCCACTGCGCCCCCTTCTCTCCATCTCTCTCCTTGCACCACATTCATTGCATTCTCTCCACTGCAGGTGTTCCAGCAAGTGGAGATTATATTGCCATGTATAATCTCGCACTGGAAATCACATAGCGCCCTTTCCCCTACCCTACGGTAGCGTAGTCACAAAAGCCCACCTCGTTTCAACCCAGAGGACACAGATCCATCCTCTTCATATGGTACAAAAGTAATAAGCAACATGTAACTATAGAAAACACACAGCTTATAGCCAATCCTTTAAAACTGGAATAGCGAAGTGGAAAGTCAGTACAGATTCTTACTTTTAGTTTGAGAAGTAAAATCAAAAGCACACACTTGGAACTTAACTGGTTTCTCCTTCTTGTTTCTATGGAGATGGGATGGGCATATGCTCAGACTGGTGGCCTCCTGCTGGACACTGCACTAAACCAACACTAACAGGGTCCAAGCAGAGCTGGGCACTGCCCTGACCAGGCTGAGGCAGCTAGCACAGTTCTGTCCTGAACTGTGAGAAATTTTAGCAAGAAGCAAAAATTGCATAGTTCTTACCCCAACAGAACACCCAAAATAACTGGCTTACACAGGAAAGATTTAAAACTGTGTTGCATAAACCCCTCTCGTGCTATCACTATAGGATAGCTTTCAGGCTATTCCCAGCACACCGCATGGATTCACCGCTGCCCAGTAATACAGGTACACCAATGCAGAAAGCAGTTCTGCCTTCGTAGAACCAACAATTAAAAAGCACACAGCATCTTTCAGCTTTGCCTGAGTAATCACGTAAGTTCCAGCACTAGTGTAGTGAAAGTATTATCTCAAAAAAAAAAATTTTTTTTTTAAATAATGCTTAGAAGACACTTCTAGAAGCAAGGGGACTACACCCGGGCCAAGAGAAGACACACTGCTGCAAGCGTAAAGCCGGAAGCTGACCCTCACATGTGACCTCTACGTAAAGGACACTGCTCCCTGTTGATTCCCACAGCCAAGTTATGGCGCCATCACAAAAGACGAAGAAATCTTAGAGTGTGGAACTGGCCTGAACAACTCTCAAGATAAATATTCCCAAACACAAACTCTGACCACTGCAAACAGAGCAGTTAAGGGCCAGAGGGATAGCTCAGGGAACTAAGCACCTGTTTAGGCAAACGCAGACCTGGGTTCAATGCCCGGCACCACAGGCCATGCTGGCCCCACCCCTGGGTGACAGAGTCCAGGCATGGTGATACTCACCTATAATCCCAGCGCTGGAGAGGCTAAACACAGGAGGATCACTACGAGTCTGAGCTGTGCAGTGAGACCCTGCACCAAACACATAATTTTTTTTTAAAAGAAGTGACTAGTGCACTGAAAGTCTAATGCAAACCCTGCTGAGCCCAAGAGAGGGACGGTGTGTCGTGCCATACTCCGCATATGGAGGCTAGAGAAGAGCCCTAGGAGGAACGAGGGGCCCATGCCTGCTCCAGAGGAGTCTGGCCTAGAGGAACCCACGTGGGATGCGGTTCCCCTGTGCAAGAAAGCATTTCTGGCACAACAGGCCCAAGAGAGTCACTCCTGTCGTTTTGGAGCTGTGGCTCCAAGGCTGCACTACGGTCAGAATTCCCAAAATGCAGTCTTCCATGGTCGTGAGCTCAAGCCCCGCGATCCATTTGTGGCCCAGAAGGGAGCGTGTGTAGCAGGTCATTTTGGGAGCTGACATAGAAGGTGATTTGCACAACAAGGCCATCCCTCAATCTCTCAAGGTCCTTACGTGGCCTCCAATTCTGCTCTATGATTTAGAAACACTTACTTAAAAACCAAATGGTCGGCCAAATAGCTCAGCAGATTAAAGCTCCTGCAAGCAGGCCCAGGGGCCAGAGGTTCAATCCCCAGGCCCGCTGTGCCGGCCCTGCCTCCCGGGGTATGCCAAGATGGTAGTTGAGACTGGCCGTGGTGGTGTTTGCCTAGAATCCCAGCTCTTGGGAGGCTGTAAACAGGTGGATCACTATGAGTCCGATCTAGTAGTGAGGCCCAGAATACCCTGTAGACCCTTCCCTAAAAAAAATAAAACCAGAAATCCATAAGGTGAGCATCCCACTGACTACACCACCAGCCACTTCATCCTTACGTTGATGGAAGCTGCCTTGCTGAAGCCCCAGAGCCACCCCGCCACATCTCTGCCACAGAAATGTGCCCTTCAAATGGGCACGTAGGAGAGCTTTTCTTCCACGTCTTCAAACTCCTGTTAGCACTCGTGCATGACGTTTCTCTGTGATCACTGAATTCATCATGATTGCACTGTGCAAATACACAACTACAACATCAAATTCTGCCTTAGATGCAGACAATGACAGAACGCTCTCTTCCCGAGGGCACGGGTGCCTGGCACTGCACCCACCTGTGAAGGCAGCCATGCCCATAGTGGGGTCCAGAGCAGGCCCATGGAGCCCCCACCTGCAGCGCCCAGCCTCAGCTCTCTCTCCTGGCGCCGGCCTGTGTGCAAGGCTGGCCCACAATGCTTGGACGGCAACTGTTCCCACACCCCTCGCCTGGGCCACCGCCACGGTTCCACCTTCGATAGCAGTGTTTGCTGGCATTGTTGAAAATGACACAGCGCACTTTCTGTGCACAAGTTATTTAGATTCCTATCATCAAAGAAATAAATTGACTCTCTTCCCCAGCTCCTACAGCTGAGCACATCAGGCTTGGGGTTCACCCATCTAACTTAAACATAGATAGCATTCGACCTGAGTTACTTTCTCATGGCTGGGGCAAAATGTCCAACACCCACAGCTCTAAGGAGAAGTTTATTTTGACTCATGGTCAGATAGTCCAAGACACAAACAGCCACGGAGAGGGGCGGGGCAGCGGACAGCTGCTCATCCCCTGGCAGCCAGGGAGAGGGTCAAGACCCTCCTCGCTCACAGCTCAGTGGCCCCCTCGGCCAGGCTCCACCTCCTGGCAGCAGTCAGCTGGAGCTCCCTGATCCAGGCACCTTCTGCACCCATGAAACTTCAGGGAGGCATTTTGGTCCCAGCCCCCACCATTTCTTGCCTGCAGCTCCCCCATCTGAAGGCATATGAAGAAGGAGGATGGTTATTTATCCCGTACCCCCACCCACCCACGCACTGGTGCAACGGGCAGGGACGACCGTTCCAGGCGCTCGCCTTGCTAAGAGGGAATCCTGCACACTCTGCAGCCTCTGGTCCACAGCAGCTTTAAACCCAGCCATGCTCCCGGCTCTGGGCGTTAGCAGAAGACCCACTCCTCCTTCCAAGGAAGGAACACAGAGCGCTGCCAATCTTGGGGGCAGCCTCTGTGCTTTTTCTTTTTCAATACGTAACAGATCCACCCAACAGTTAACGGCTTAAACCAACAAAACCCACTCAGTCACCTTTTCAAACTTAGTCTGTTCGCTGCCTCTCTTAACCTCTCCTTGGCCACATTGATGGGGGGGCGGGGCATGGATTCTCCAGTTTGCTCTGCTTCCATCTTTCCAGTGTAAGCTGATGTGAGTCCTTTAAATTTTGTGGGATTTTGTTTTTTGGATACTAATGAGTAGCCTACCCCATTAAGCAAAACTCTCTCCGCCTTTTCTGCCTTAACTCCCTGGGCATAGTTCAATCCCTGCAGATTCTTAAGAAGGTTTTGTCTGTTAGGATACACAACGCTCCTCTGCCCCCCTCCCCCCAGCCTGAGGTCCTGATAAAGGACTTTACTGGCCAACCCTGGATTTGATATCGGTCTGAACCTTCTATTCCTTTTGAGAGGTTTGCTATCTAGGAACAAGGTAGTTTTATCTTTCAAACGTTCTTCGCATCTTAGTATCTCTTTTGAGCTTTTGTAGAAGGCAGAACCGGGGCGTTTTTGGCTTATGGCTCCTCAGAACCTCAGCATCTCCAGCGCCTCTCGCACACTGCCTGTGGCATTTCTCAGGCAGGTCCATCTACTCGTTTGGTGCGTTTTTTCTTCTCCACACTGCTACAGGTGACAGTTTGGCTACACTTGCTGTCGCCGCCTAACAAGCACCTCCTATCTTCTGGTTCCCAATAGTTTTTCTACAGCCCTTAAAGCTCTACCACACTTCATCAAGGGCCAGCAGGCATCCGCTAATTTTAAGGCTCTTCCAGCGGCACCTGCTACCCAGACACAAAACTAAATCGTACATAGTTTAGGTTGTTTTGCTTCATACGTGCAAACCTATCTGTTCTACTTTTCTACCAACAGGAAGCCAATCTAGCCCAGACCCAGTGTCTTACAAGACACACTTGATTCTCTTACTGTGTCTGTAGGTCTGGAATCCGGGAGGGACTTCCGGGGAAATCCTGGTTCAGGGTCTCTCCAGCGCTTGCTGTCAGAGAGGGGCTGGCACATTGCGGGAGGGGCTTGGAGCAGCGAGAGCCAGCCAGGCCTCTGTGCTTCCTCTGGTTCTGAGCCTCCGCATGTGGTGTCTCTCCTCAGGCTCATAAGGATTTCCTCCAGCCTGAACTATGCATTCCAACAGGCATGGTCGGATCCACTCCCCCTCATGCTTCGCTTCGGAGGTCACAGAGCATTTCTGTGGCAAAAGAGGTAGAATGCCTGATCAGTTTCCAAAAAGAACTCTCTTCTTTGTTTTCTTTTTTTATTTTATTTTTATTTCTGTGATCCTGGAGATTGAAACCAAAGCTTTTGCAATGAGCTACATCCCTGCCCTTTGTTATTTCTTATTTTGAGACAGGGTCTTGCTAATTCATTGAGTTTCCTAGGCTTGGCTGAGACTTACAGTCTCCTGCCTCAGCTTCCCAGACTGCTGAGACTGCTGGCGCGTATCACCGTGCCTGACTCAACCCCACATCTGCACAGGAGAAGTGTTTTATGAATTTGCATATAAGATATACATTTGCATATATTCAAACCACCTTCTGCAGTAAATAGCAGTTGAACTACTTACTTTGCTCTCTTTAAAGGATATAAATGGGTCGTTCGCTTATTTGTATCCCTTCAGTCTTCTTTGTGTATACTGCTGACAGCTATGTTGCTTTGCTTCCAGATGACCTGCTTCTTTCTGCATGCGTCTTTCGTGTAGACGGCTACATCTCCATGGATGGAAGCTCTCTGTCTCTCTGTCTCTCTCTCTGTCTCTCTCTCTCTCTGTCTCTCTCTCTCTCTGTCCTCTTTATCTTTTCATCTCTTTTATTTAGTACAAAATCTT